>JABFPJ010000133.1:0-61129 GCA_022817425.1 Gryon sp. ZL-2020 | reverse complement strand
ATTGTTGCAACATTTAACATGTTAAACAAACGAAACCGTCTTACTTACTTTACGATTGAATTATTAGATGTGTATTCAAAACTTAATAAGCGTGGCATCTACTAATTTCATATCAACTTAATTGATCCATATTATATTGATATTTTTGCGAAAAAAATTGCGTGCGGACTTCGATCATTTGGCAACAGTCTTCGAAAATTATAAAAAAAATGTACTTGATTTTTGGAAAAGCGTTGCTAACAATATTTGAAATGATTTACTGAAATACTGTTTATTCAAGAAATATAGATATTACTTAATTTTTGACTTAAAGTTATTTTGTCCGAGGTTATTTTGTCCGTTTACCCAACATAACACCGTAAGAAAATAACACAAACATAAAGATAATGTTACTCAATTAAACGTGGCATTAATTATGAATATCAAAATAAAAAAATCATTTGAACGTGAACCTATGCAAATATACCGACCTTTGTACAAATCATAGGGTTGGGTAAACTATTTGGATTGGAAACCTTTCATAGTAGATTTGCAAAAATTGTAAAAAAATGTACTTGATTTTTTGAAAAACGTTGCTAACAATATTTGAAATGATTTATTGAAATACTGTTTATTTGAGAAATATAAATATTATTTAATTTTTGACTAAAAGTTATTTTTTTGTCCAGGTTATTTTGTCCGAGGTTATTTTGCCCGTTTACCGCGTAGAAGTGCATTATAATGATTAACACCACTTATGTATGGCAGTTAACGATCTTAATTATGTCGTTGTTGGCTTTAAAGTATCGCAAAAAGCGTTTACCGTTCGACTTGTTCATTTTAAAAGAATCCGGGACTTGTTCTTGGAAATTTTTCCGGCGCAGCGTGTGCACCACAATATGAATACTGGATTGAGTTTGGAAAGTCAGGAGAACGTTTTGGGCCGGAAATATAGAAACAGCAACATAGACAACAATATGCAACAGAAACGACAGTCTATTTAGTCGGATAATGATGCTCCCGCTTCGTCGTCGAATCAGTCGTCATTCTCTGTCTCTCTCGTCTCGGCTATCTTTTCAACCTCGCCCACCATTGTTCTACCATAAAATTGTCAGTTCGCGAATCTATAGTTATACGCACAAAGAACACAATGAAAGATGTATGGAAATAGCCAGATAGGCAGCTGCCTCTCGTTTTTGTGTGTGTAAGTAGCGGTTTTATGTCGGAGTACTGCACTCGAATACACTTGTCATGCTCATTTGAACGCGGCTGCGAAGCAATGTTGTGAATTATCAGTCCTACTGTGGTGCAGTCTACGCGGCTAATTATCGGGATGGGGAAAAGAGAGGATACGAGCGTCAGAACAAGACGACAACGGCGATTCAACGCCAGGGCGGCTTCTTCGCGTGCATTTTCCGCTTAGCCCGCGGCCCTTTCCCGCAATCCTGATTTGCTTTCCGGGTCATGATTTCCTTCATCCCAGTCGCGTCATGAGCCACTCGTTACTAGGTCTCATAACACGTCACTGACTGTCCTTCTTTCGCCCGCTTTAGCTCCTGCCCCTTTATATCGGACACTTTGTTGCTCGCTCTTTTTCACGTTTACTCGAATTTTCTTCCCCAATTCGAATGAAAGTTTTAAATAAACTGACGTTCATTCGACACTGCATTTTTTAATGATAGACTCTTGTAAAAATAAATTTAACAACAGTTCAACAAATTTCTCGTACAAATATAATTGAAAGGTAAAATGGCAACTTTAAAATCAGTTTTATAGTCAAGTTTATTATACAGATTATAAAACATACAATTATACACAATTTTATAGTTAATGCAATTTTTGTTATGCAGACGGAATAAATTTTAAGTCTTTTCCACAATGAAATACTAGTAAAATGATGAATACAAACGGCAAGTAATAATGATTGCAATCGTTTATTTTTGCCCAAACGATATCGTTACTATTTTGATTTTCGCAGTCTTAGAGAATGCCGGTAGACCGCGTCTATATGTATATTCATACATGTCAGTATATATATAGCGGTGGCTGAAAATCTGCGCCACATAATAAACGAGAATCATTGAAACAAACCCGCTTGAACGAGGGGGTGCAGGCGATAAATACTGAAATTATTATTCGAATGCCGTCTAGACGGCTGCTTTGCAGCTGCCATTATTTCTCACGTGTAATGACGCGATTGCAACAAATGCGATGGCTGCTTTACTTGAAAATTGAGTTTTTCTAGGTCGAGAATAAATGGTATGCGCCTGAATAGACAAATTTGCAGAACAAGTAAATTATGATCTCTGTATGCGCCGTTATTCTAGCTTCGATAAAGTTAATTAAATCTCTGATTAATATTTGAATCACTCCTCCAAGAAACACGGTCGGCGAATATTTTGTTCGATGTTTCTAAAAATAGCCGCATTATCACAACCAAGCTGAAATTAATTTTATTTTCAGATCTGTAATTGAAAAGCTGTCCAGCGTGATCTGATTTATAACGCTTTAATCCCTTTTTCTTTATCGCCGTTTCTGTTTCTATTTCTCAAACTCCCTATCCACTTTTATTGTTTTTGTTTTCCAAAACTGAATTTAAAATGTTTAACGAAGATATTGTATCTACGCAAAGAAAGAAGACGAGAGGAACGCGCGCGAATGTTTGATTCCGCTTTAATTTAACTCCATCAAGCGTTTGTCAATAGTAATATCACAAATTGCCTGTCGACGACAACTTTCCGTTGCGTACGCAATTCGTTTGAACTTCATGACTTTTCGATGAGATTCCTGACGTTCTTGTTCAATGGCTTATCAGGTGTCTATCAAATATAAGAGGAGGTTAATGCTGTCAGTGATTAAGTTGTGATGTTTACTACATATTTGGAACGAAGAAAAGCAAACCAAGGTTTTCAATTGGATCAAGCAAAAGGAGTGCCTGTATTTTTGCGTTGATCTGGCTAATTAAATTTTGAAAGGATTCATATCAAAAAGGTTCGAAAAATGATAAGAATTAGAGTTGAAAAGATAAAACGAGCTGAATTTTTCCTTAGTTAATTCAACGAATCTTTTAAATCGAACGTGATTAAGCTGTATCAAATTGCATTCATACTTTGAAATTCATTAATTAAAGTTTGTAAAATGAATTGAAACGTACATATGTTAGCTGTACATGTTAGAATCTACATGCATAAAACGAAAGGAATACTTTTGGAAAATAAAAGAGAATTCCCTTTGCTATTA
This sequence comes from Gryon sp. ZL-2020, assembly GCA_022817425.1. Classification (NCBI taxonomy): domain Eukaryota; kingdom Metazoa; phylum Arthropoda; class Insecta; order Hymenoptera; family Scelionidae; genus Gryon; species Gryon sp. ZL-2020. The sequence goes on along the minus strand of JABFPJ010000133.1, from coordinate 57,910 downwards.
TACGCGTCATCAAAGACTTGTGACTTTTCATGGAAGGGATGCGCAGATATTTATATCGCTGACTCCATTTTGCCGATCTCTTCTCACACAAGACATACGTTACGTTTCAGTCATGGGTCAAAAATTAATGGCTATGGATACGCGGGAATAATGAGAGTGCTGCCAGGCAGCATCAGTCGCAGATACATATGATGGCACAAACGTTGGTAGACAGACACGTCGTCAGTTCGGTTTCGTCGTTCTGTTAGTGTATGTGCAAATGTAGCACGCATCTCATATAGTCCGTTTTGCTGAGCGCCTTTTCGCAACACGGCGACAAAGGGCGTTTTTAGAATATTGATATCGAAGCTACCGACACTGAGCGTCTGGATTTGAGAGAGACACAAATAGCAAATATGGCCTCTTTTCCACCAATCTCCCTTTTTCGCAGCCTTTTTGAGATTTTCTTTATTTCTTTTGCGCGCTGCAAATCACAGTGTAACATTATGTGCAACGAATGCACCCACTTTCTGACAAGAAAAATGATTTGTCAATATTCGCTTTAACATTTTTAAAAAGCAGAAACACTGCTTTTAAATTTTTTTCTTGACTGTTTATTTGTAAAATATAATTTTTATTCATATAACATGTTTATATTAACGTATATTGCATATAAACATATTTAATTATTTTTAATAGTCAACTTTTTGAAAAGTTTATAATTAATGTATTTTAATGTTGTATATATACATAAACATTATTTTCTTTATCTATATTTTAATTTATACTAACAAAAATTGTTTGAAATAAACAAACGAAAATATATATGATTTCTTCAAATCTCAGCCTGACTTTTCTTCACAGTATATACACAAGGATGATAGGTTACATAATATACGGCATATTTTTTTGTTAATCATTATTTATTATTTATTTATTTTATTTTTTCATACTTAATTTTAATACGATTTGAGCTTTTATAATAATTTGATCTAAGTGCTAACGAAATAGTATCCATGATTTTACGTAATTGTAAAATCGTTAATTAATTTTCAATTTTGCAATATTTTTTATTTTTTATTAAAAATGTGTATAGATAATATTAAAAAAAACAATTGTAAAAATTATATAATAAGATAGTTCACGTGGTTATTTCTTCACATTAAAATTGGTTATAAAGTCTGTTAAGTAATTTGATTATTAACTAATTGATGACATGTGTTCACTACTGCACACATGAAATAAAAATAATAATCTCTATTTAAAGAGCACAATGAATGCAAAACAATACGTTATTTACGTTTGAATTAGCACAGTCTATTTCAATTACTTAAAAGAAATCAATATTTTCAATAATCCTAAATGGCTATTCTTCTTTTATAGTTAGATTCATCCCTCATAAGATAGTACCTCCTGCAGCGCGACTCTTTTTTGCTTATCAGTCGAGACATGCACATGTGTAATATATCCTGACAGCGAAACAAAAGCATAATGAAAAATCATGCTATGCTTCAATCAAAAGCATGACAAAACAGTCAGTTTGATTTTTTTGTTGGATCACTTTGTTTCACTACATAATGTTATTACAATGATTTTATATCTGTTATCATAACCGAGAACATTTTTATTCTGAAGCATTTTTCTCAACGTAATGAAGCATGCATCAAAGACGAAGACATTGAAGAGAGATACAGCGACTGATGGGGAGATAGAAATTAAAGGCAATGACAAATTCACGTTGTGGGGATAATTGAAATAAATAAAGGAATAATAGAGGAACGTCGAGTAAGCGAGCAGGAAGTGGGTGGGACAGTGTACAACCCCTTGACATCTGTAATTAAATGAAAACAAAAAGAAAGTAATCGCGTGCCTTCTCTGCCTCTTTCTCTGTTTTGAGTGAGCCAAGGCAGCGAAATGGGAGAATCAGATAGGGTGAGACAATGGTCCTCCTGCCCTTCCTGAATGAAATGTCATCAGTCGACTGCCAAAGAACTAGATTATTCGTTTGCATCTCATACATCACATTATTACTTTAATCTTTTGTTCAATTTTAATTAATTTAACTTGTTCACCTGTTTTGCTCATGTATAACATTTTCTTACTTTTTCGCCCTTCTATAACAATTAAAAATCTCTCATTAATCAGCATTCTTTTCAACCTATTTTTACATGATTATACATCCCGTAATTTATACAGTACAAATATTTGTATAATGATTTGTAAATAATAAGTAAATATATATATAAGCAAAATTTGTTTTAATATAATATTAATATCAAATTTTTAATTTGATAAAGTTATTGTTATGATTAAAGAGCATTAAGCATATTTTAATGTACCTAAAGCAATCGTTTTTAAATTGTTGTGTCCCCTAAAACGTAGATTCGTTTGTATCGGAAAGGCTATTATGAATGTATCCCTACAGCCATTTGAAAACATTGGTAAAGACATCACAAAGCGATCTGATGTAGATCGAGCGACGCGAGCAATATGCCATCAAATGCCCGTAACCATCAATATCTTTCATTCTCGACAGAAAAAAGCAACCGCCAATTCAACGCAGCCGTTTTCCTCGTGACGTTGAAATGTTTTACATTGCAAAATCAATGTGGAAATCCATCGAGTTTCCCTTCACACGAAATGCCATTTACAATCACTTTTTTCCTGTCACTTCCCGTTATTTCATTCTCTCTATATCCTCTTTCCCTCTTTTATTTTGCTATTTCGCATCGCTTTCGGTAGATCACACAATTATTGAAAATACATTTTGATACTCGACGCATTCAATGAACCTTCAGATGCAAAAAAACAATGAATTATGCACGCCCGAATTAATTGCATTTCTTGCAGTCAAAGTGTTTGAAATTGTTGTTCCATTTAAATTTAATTTTATATAGTAAAAAAATTAGTTATAAGAAAACAACAAAAACATTCTTATTTAAATTTTTATATTATTATTTAAATTAATAAAAAAATAATTATATACATAAAATAAGAATGGAAACGACAATTATAACGAAGAGTATTCTTATTTTATATTTATTAAAAAATACATTTAGGATTTAATATCAGTACTAAAAGAATATCAGAATAAGATGAAAAACTGTAATTACTGGGAGTTCGGATAATTGAAGATTGAGCGGAAGAAGGTGTAACAAACTGAAATCAATTTGAGAAAACCAGCTCGACAGATATTTAGCGCTATTTCGTTAGAGCGCAGATAGCTCTCTTGAAAATGTAAGAGGCAATCAGCCCTTTTTAAATACCAGCCGAGTCTTCGTAACTCGAGTAGGCCGATAAAAAGTCACTTTTCGGATTGGGTAATAAAGCTCCAAACAACGGCTTAATTATTCGATTATGCTGGCGAGATCATCGGCGAAGAAGAAGATACAGAAAAAGGAACTCGCGCGTTCAGACGATAGAAAGATGTTTTACTTTAAAATGTGTCGGACACACTTATAGTATCGAAGGTTATTAGAAATAAATAAAAGCAGTAGTCTTTGTTTCAATGTCCCTGCGAAAAGATCTCATTGTTTTAATTGAATACCGTGGGAGGGGTATAGCTGAGAAGAGAATGCCGCAATGAAAGCCAACCGGAAAGTCTTCTTTCCCTGATAGGATTGAGAGTCACTTCGAGCGTAAACTGGAAATAACAACGGAAACGGACCGATGAGTCACGCCTCGATTGAAATAAAGACGTCAGTTCCTGCTTATTAGTTCGACGTTTATTTTACTTTCGCCTCCTTTGCTGAATCTTCACTTAATACAAACGACAACACATTTTTGTTTAGCCCTTTTCATTACATTATTCCTTTCTGTCGCTAAATAGATTAGCTTCTTAGATTTGTTTTTGTGAATAATCACTTTTTCGACAAAATATCAAATCTTTCTACAAATATTACGTGAAATTCAGTGTTTCTATATTACTGAATATTTTGATTTCCAATTATCCCTCACATAAATAGATTTTAAAAATGTATTATTTTGAAGATCTTGTGGTACTGATTTCTTTAACTAGTACATAGTCGTATATATGTCATGTTCATAGTAGAACTTAGACTGTAAAATTTAATATATATATATTATATTAGGTCATAGTACGAAAACTCTATTCTTGTTGCTTTAACGACTTTCGAACAAATTAACTTATATAGATTGAAATACTTGAGTGAAGATTAAAACTGTAAGTAAATTGAATATTCTACTTATCTAGCTGGAATTATCTCAATAGAACCTAAAAGAATATTTAGTGTCGTGCAATCAGTAATTATCATCTAATCTTTCATTAAATATCACAAATGATGTACTAAAATTATAATTCTGAAAACGAGGTTTCTTAATTAAAGATACTCACATTTATTTGGCCGAAGTTTTACAATTACAAACCAACGAAATTTTTTGAACAAACAAGAAAACAATTACTGCACAAGTACGTACGATTTTGCACAAAACAATATTTAAGTAGTCTACATTTTAATTTTAACTTGTGACTACGGCCGAGTGGGACGAGTAAACAGATGAAACGACAGAAGAGAATGACGAGTTGAAAGTCTTGTGCTCGATTTACTTGCGTCTGTTATCCTTGTGATTCTTGTTCTCCTGTTTCTTCATTCACCACCCCTTCATTGCGTTCTTAGATTTCATGATTAATTATACTAATGTATTTGAATTCGTTTTTAGGATCAGTATATTTTTTATGAGGTGCAGTTTCACAAAACGACAGCTTTTACATTAAATTAAACATTTTTTTCGTCTTTTATGTAAAAAGAAGTCAATTTTATTTCACCAAGATTGACTGTCAGCAGTATACAAGTGACCGTGCATTTATTAAATGATGACGCAATGTGATGTTAATTTATAAACAGATCAAGAAGACAATACGTATGGATTGTTGGCGCGTGCTACAATTGACACTACAGACCAGAACATCTCCAGTAAACCGACCGGGTCAAATGAAAGATACTACCGATCGTTGCCACTTGTCGACGGCTTTTTAACAGTAGACTGAATCACCTACGCACTTCCAACATGTCTCGCTATTAAAGAGTGAGTGTGCTATACATTGCACACGAATATAATCCATGATGCTATTTATACACTTTTTCTTTAATAGTGATACATTCATCATTCGTTCAACTAATAAAACTCGTTAAGGGGCTTTGAATGAAGACGTTTACATCAGAAATAATACATGTGACACAGAAAGTTGAAATATTATTAAATATAAAAATTTATCTGTTATGATATTATATTAATATCAATAATAAAATAAGATTTTATTCAATAATTTTATGCATTTTTATTATAAGGAATAGTAAACATATATTAATATGAAATTAATTTATTTCAATTAGAATATTATATTTAAATTTTACAAGAGTAAAACAATAATTGACATCTGCGGAAAAGCAATTTCGTGAAATTGTAAGTTGGATTTCGTCAATTCGTACAAAGAACGACAATACGAAAGCTTTCGAATGCGCGACTCTCCAGCAGACGACGGCGAATCTTACGAGCATTGTTGTGAATTTCTTGAGTTTCGTAGAAGCTGCATTACAAGTATGGCTCTTATAAAATATTGATCACGGTTTCATCGTAAATATGCGGGCACCGCTGCGCCCGCTTTTGGCTTTGTAGAAAGTTTGAAAACTCGACGAGTGGATTAATATCACAGAGTTCTCGTTACTCGTTGTTGATTTTGTCTGTCTCTAACCCCACACCCAAAATCCACCGCCCCCTCTTCACTTATACCTTCGCCCATCTCGTTCTTCACATATATAGCCCCGCGCGCCAAATTCTCGTCCCCATTTTCAAGCCCTATGGACGCCTCGATTCCCGCTTCTGTTTCTAAATTTGCCCCCTTCAACACCCTCGCGTGCAGTTCAAATGTCTCTAATGAACCAGCTTGTGTGCTTATATCCGCGGCTACGTAACTGTTTCCTACGAGCGTACAATTGGTATTGTAGGTAAATAATATATACGATGTAAATACAGCCACAAGAATCACATACTTCCAGACAAGTCCTCTGACTAATTTTTGTATCTGCCTGCAATTCTGCGTATTTAACTGTTCATCATCACTTTCATGCTAGATTTATTCTAATTGTACAATACGCGACTATTAAACAATTCTAAGAAAATAACATATAACGATTCTTATGTTTAATCAAACATTATTAATTTTTTGGCAAATAACAATTTCTTGATATGTAAAAATGATTTCAAATTACAAATTTAATAATTTCAAATAGTTCATTTTTTATTTATGCAAAAGAAAGTAAATAAATATATATGTTTACATCTACAAATAATGACTTCATATAGTATATAGGTCGGATATACAAGACACTATATTTGACAATTGCAAAGCTTCTGCACATAATCATTTCCTTTGATTCTTAGCTGCAGTATATTAAACTCGTTTTGTCGTATAGCAAGTATAGCAAGCAACATTGCTTGCTATACTTTTATACATTATTAGACGGTAATATCGCGAATTCATAAGCTTTATTATTTAAGAACCAATTTCTGTAACATCAGAATATTTAATAGGTTTTATTAAATTTGCTATTGCATCCACTTGACTACATTGCGTTCATATTTATTATAGCTTAATATTATTTTTTATTCGAGGGCTCGCAGTTTTCAATTATATCATCTCGTTTCAATACTGCGCATCAATTTTGTGATAATTTCATAATACAAGAGAAATGGCGTTTCTCTGCAATGTAAATGCCAATAGCGCGTTGGTGAGCGATAAAAATTTATATTGGGATGTTCGTCTCGACCCGAGATAGTGAATTCAAACGGGCGTGTAATTGGCAGTATCATAAAAAAGAGTCAAGATCTTTGGTACAAGAAGGGTAGCAAACAGGAAGCAGGACGCAAGGCAACCTCGAAAGCCATGGGTAGGATGCTTGTCCATATAATTTTTCATTCTTGCAAATCACTCCGTCTTTTTGAAGGACGATATTGTTAATATGCAAAGGAGCATCGGAAAAATGGAGTGGCGAGGAATAAGAATTTAACCATATCTCCAATGTTTCGAGGGGAATCAACCTAAGAGAAAGTCAAGTTTGTATCATACTTATTTCTTTTTTTGATAATAAATTATCTTACGAACATTTTTAGGAACAACTTGTTGTAATGATGGTAATATGACATTTCAATTTAACACTGAATTAATGAGAGTAATTTTGTTAATACAAATGATTTCTTAATGAACATTTCAGAAAACAAAATGAAAAGAAAATCTTGATTAGAACAAACTGATTGAATGCCTCAAATAACTTAGATGCTTTTGATTAAAAATTCGTTGCCTTTTCATAGTAATGATTACTTATGATAATCAACGAAGACTTGATTTTGGAAGTTGGCGAGAAGATAATGCAGGATGAGGGACAAAATGAAAACTAATGCACACCGCATGAGAGGCATGGAACTTCTTGAAATTGGAGTCAAATCAGGAAAGGACGGAAGGGCAGCATGCTAATTTATAGCACCCTAGCGTTCCATTACGAATATTTATCCGCGGCGAGTTTAATCTAAACTTTCAGACACTGCCGATGTGACCTCCTCTCCATCCTTCCACCAACTCGTTCTACTAGGCCTCCGGCATCTTAAAGACGTATTGTCTCGAAACTTATAAAAACAATTCATTGAACTGGATGCTCTGCGTCATGCTATAAATATAGTAAGTGGTCATGGCACTGCTTTGCTTAAAAAGTAGCTCGTAAACACGCGTTAAAGAATGGAATGAAAAACGCCTTTATTATATGTCTCAATTCGTAATTGTACGGTTCCGAAGATAGATTCATTCATGAATTAACTAACAAGTCATTTTATATTCGGAACTTTATGTGTCTTACTATTTATAGTATCACAATCTTATTATGTAAGCGAATCTGTAAATTGCACGCACAAGAAACTAAATTTAAATAAGATGTTTAGTAACTTGAAATTATCAACTGGAACAATGTGTTATATCGTTGTTGTTTTTTTATTTATTTTAATTATCATGATAGTCAATTACGAGAAATAAAATTAATTACAAAACATTAATTATCAAAATTTAAAATGATCATTTTATCAAAGATTATTTTTCAACATTTAACTTTAATCAACAATTGCAGTAAATACAAGCACGAATAAGTTTGATCAATGTAAAATTAAATAACTTCGTCAGGAGCAATTGTTTATCGTGGTTGGTGGGATTAAGTTAACTTTGACTTAACTGTAGCCCGATTGTAGGGAATTCCTTCGTTTACCACATTGAGTGTACAAGCTTCATTTTGGCATCCTTCGCGAATGCTCCAGAAAGCCGGAAAATAAACCACTATTAATCCACATTGGGATTGAGTATTATTAAGGATATAACCCTGGATTTGGGGTTGATCGGGTTAAAGTCTCTACCGATCGTATCCTGTAGAATCTATGAATTTTCGTATCGCACTTTGACATGATATGAATTCATTAAATTACATTGGTTCATTATATTTGTTATCTGAACGAATTATCGTAAACGAATTTGTTTCATTTCATCTACTCGATTTCCTGCTGCTTAATTGATATTGCGATTCGATATCACTTTGATTATACGAATGGTACAAACAAACAAAAATTCAATTCGTACAAAAACTTTAATTAAAGTGTTGTTTGCAATTATATATTATATAAATTCAAAGCCAGGACCATCAAAAGAAATATTGTCCTCACTGATGAAATATCTTAACGAATTTGTTCAGAGTAGAAAAATTGTTTCATATTAATTCACATTATGGAATGGCAACAGTTACGTTGCTGCACAAGTATCATTGGTAGATTTGTCGCTTTACTTGCTCGTTCTGTGTCTCGGTTTCAGAATATTTCTTAATTAAATGCAGCCTCGAGTTAAAAATGAAATTAAACAGAAGGCGTGCCTTTTTTTCCTTTACGCTACCAACAATGGCTGACTGGTTGCACGTTTTGAGTAAAGCCGTTCTGCCAACCTGTGTGGCGGCATGCATATTTCACGTCGTAATAATTAAACTGGTGGCTTGAGCGATTATGAGTTTCATTTGTATTCTCATGATAACAACTTATAAGGAAAAGATAAGGTGATATTATTGAAATTCGAACAATTGTATTTCTGTTATTTTTCTAAAGTTCAATTTTATTGACAAATGTAAAACTCATATTGCTAGCTGTGAGGCTATTTGATTAAAGTAAATGCCACATTTTTGATAATTCATTCAAATTTATCTGGAATAAAATGAATTCACAAAAAATACAAAAATCCAGTTCCAAAAATTAGAATCTTCCTCATCGATATTCGTTTTAGTATAATATTTAACTATTTACATTTATTTTAATAGATACAATGAATATGAAATAAGTAAAGTATAGTAAACAAAATGAGCGGCTGGAAATACATAATCCTGGAGAAATGTAGCACAGTAATTATCGAATACACTTCTCGGACAGGTTATAATCAATTGCGATGTCAATTACATCACATCGACCCTACACATTATATACGTGACATCTTCGTGAGTTACCACCTCTATTTTCCAGCTGAGCCAATCACGTATTATTTAATTAGGATGATCTATCATCAGATGTCAGTCACCAGCCTACATAATGCATGATCGATTGACGTCTGACTTCTGCCTATACGCCGAATATAACTTTTCCTATCAATTTTCTCAAAATTGTATAAGAAGTATATTGCTTTTTTATAAACAGTTTGAACGAAAATGAAGTAATATTGAAGGGAACATTTCATTGTCCATGGAAATAATAAAGCATTCAAGTATACAATGATTATTTTTTAAATAACAAGTTTAAAAAACCCTATAATTTAATTGTAAATGCACACTGAAGCGAGATTAATATTAAGAAATAATATGAATATGATGGACTATTACTTTATTTTGAATGAAAAAATATAATGTTACCCAGTAACACATACATTAAAAAATAAACCAGTAACACATTTTTTCACAAAATCGTAGACAAATTTAGTGTTTATAAATATAGTAATTTTTCGACTTTTTTACTTATATTGTTCTTTTATTTCAAAACATAGTAATATTTGGACTCACTTTGATAAAAATTTAAACAATTTTTAGCTTTAGTATATTTATGAAAAATTACTTGATGATTGTTTTTAAGAATGCATTCATTTTAAATAATAATAATTCTGTTATTTTTTCAATATTTTATCATTATTGTTTTTTATATTAACCGTTAAAAGTATTAATGCAAACAAATATAGTAGTGAGTTGAGATTAGGTGTCTGATAGTGTTTTGACTTTTGTGTGACGACGGTTAACATAATAAGACGTTGCGAGCTAATTCGCATTTCCCTTTAAGGAGAAGTTTGGTTGGAGTTAACGGTTTTAAGGGATGAAAGAGTATAGATCGATGGCTCGCGGTTGGATGGTGTTGGTCCCGAAGCAGGGTGGTTTGTAAAAGGCAAAGATAGGAAGCAAAGGAGACGAAGCAAGAAATTGATATAGCACATGAAAATGAATTGCCCCCTTTCTCCTCGCGATGCCTTTACCGAAGAAATTCTACGGCAATCTGCCTTCGTCTCGCTTTTTATACTTTTTATGCTCATTTTCAATTTTACCTCACTCCACGCACTTTCACCGGCGACGCCAAGCCCTCAGGTTTCCCATAAAACCTGTATTACCATAGCGTTTTTGCCTTTTTCTTTTCCAATTGCCTTATCTCTCTCAATCTTACATTGTGAAGCACTCGTTTAATGCCCTTATCTTTGTCTTTCCTTCATCCCCACTTTCAGTGACAACTTGAATACAAACGTACGCATTATAGGTGCGCCAAGATAGTATGGGGTTGTTGCCATTCTTCTGAATTCAATTTTCAGTTTATCAATTTCATTATTATATTGTTCCTAATGGGAGCGTCTCGTGGTGACAATTTTCCCTAAATGCCAATTTTTCAAGTTATTGAATTTAATAACTTTCATTGTGAACTTTTTTTTCCTCTATTATGTCTTTTTTTCTGCATTATGAAATAAAAAATTTTATTTAAGCAATTCTGCTAAAATAGTTAATATATTAAAATTATTCAAACTGGACTTAGATTCAGAGATAAAAAAAATGTAAAGATCATATTGTGTAGACTTTTAATATTGAAATCAATCTGTTTTTTTTACAACTTATTTACTTCTAAAGAAAAATCTCCCTCGATCCAAAAGGTTAGTTAATAAATATCGTTGAAGTCACTTTTAGCAACCCTATTTGTACTATTCTCTAATCGTTTTCTTTCAACATAAATCTTCTGTACTTTTTTTCTCTTGCGAAATAAACTGTTTCAATAAATAAAGTAATGCTGTTTGTATTTTAATTATCTGAGGATTAAATTAGAGATTTACAATAACTTGAATCATGGAAAATGTAATCAAAATTAAAATAACAAAAATTAATAAAAAAACAATGTGGAAAAACAAAAAAATACGAAAAATTACAATTTTTAAAAGGAAGTATTGATTACTTAAAATTTATTTGTAGTCTTCTCGTTATTGCTGAGTTTATGCTTTTTTTCATTGATATTTTAATGGACTGTGTAAGAGACTCTTAAAAATCCCTGCTTTCTGTTAAAAGACAAAAGAATTAATGGAAGCCGCAGAAACACTTCCTTAGCCTTCGCCACTCGTCTTTTTTCGTTTCATTTTTACGGTTGTCAATACCAGATCTGTGAGGATTGTGAAAGACGTCAAATGCCATTAGTTATAATTTATTCAAATTAGCTACGGATTATTCATTAAAAAGTTACGACGTGCGCGATGATAAAGACGGCCTTTTATTCTAAGCCACCAGCTTCGAAGTCAGGAAAGCAATCCGGAAATCGGTCATATTTTATTTTCCGCTTGAACAACACTTTCAAAAAGTGATTAACTCCACTTATCATATAAATATTCTTCCTGAATTGATTCTGACGGATTGATTATACAGTTATTAACATTAATAATTTTTGTTTTAATTGTAATTATTTAATTTTTGTCAACAAAATAATTCGTTACGTTGTATTTATGAATACGAAGCAGTTAGAATCATTTATCCGTCTTTTCGCGTGAAATCACTAAAAGCAACTCTGCAAAAGCCAAGCATTCTTTGACTGTGCATTCTTATTGAAGCAGCTCATACGGAGGAATCAGATCATGGCAGGGTGTTTAAAATTTTCGCACAGAAGTCTCGCGATTACACATTAACGCAAAAACTTCTGGTTTTTCATTGTACGCCGAGTGTCTCGATTTCAAGTATATGTTGTCGGTAAAGGGCAGACGTTGACGCACTAGCGTGCACATAACAAGAACAAACGTTTCTGGCATAGTTGGTACCTACAGGACTGGAAAAAATATGGGAAACCCCATCCTTAGCGGGGGATGGTTGCTGCCTCGTCGTGACTATGCTATCTCTCTCGCTCGCGCGATAGGTACGAAATACTACGTTTACACATATATGAGAGCATAAGCAAGCGCAAGGGTTGAATTTTAATTATTTTCTCTTTGGAAGGTATAATATTTCAATGCTCGGCCAGCTTCGCCTCTTGCCGCCGCCATCTCTGTCAAGTAATGTTATTATAATTATACATGCGACTGGTAAATGTATATATACGAACTCGCATACTCGCCCGGTCATTTCTTATGCCCGTTCGTATATCGCATTCTTTTTGTTTTTCTCTTTGCTTGCACCCCCTTCCAATTTCACCCCTACAACCGCTCGCGTTCGCGCCTGCATTCTTCTTTTGCAATTCTTTCTATGCTTTCTTTTGCCTTGTTGCAATTTGTTATGCACGTTCTGTGAAATATAACCCGTTGTTTAGACGACTCGCTTTCGAAGTTGTGGCAAAGCAAGAATCAAGACTGATGAAAATGCGCCACAACCACGTTTCACGAATATCGTCTCAACCTAACAGTATTTCGTTTACGGTACACTGTCGGGTTTTTCCAAGATATCTTTACATTGTTTCAAACTAAAGAATTAAAAACGTTCGCGCAAAAGCAGCCTTCAATTATGAAAAAATGCTTGTAATTAAGAAATGTTATGGTATCAGCAATCGTACATTTTATTAAAAAAAACCCCTTATTTTTAATGCAAGTTAAAAAGTAAGAATAATAATTGTACGAAATTGTTTAGTCTTTTTATACATTATTTCGGAATTATGAAATATTAAAATTGTTTAAATGTAATTTTTCATAAACAAAAGCACTATAAAATTGAAAATCGAAATGATTTGTATGAGGGAGAATATTAATTATATTTATATATTTATACGATACTATTACGTTTTTTAAATTATTCGTTTGAATAATATATTACATTACTTAAAATTATTTTCAAATTATTTTTTATCAGCGTATTTCATCAAAGTAAAAGAAACATGAGATTTCTGCTGGGATACGTTAGTTGTTGATTAATCCTTTTTTAAAATCGAAGACAGATGTGAGCATACATGGGTTCAATATGAGGGTGAAACATCACATCAGACGGATAACGAAATTCAGAGGAAGAATTGCGGATTTCCAAAGAATACGTGAAATCGCCCAACGGCGGAGACTTCGCTGACATATACCACTGATATAGGAGATTCACACTCAGTCGACATCGTGCGGGCAGCTGTATTAGATTTGCTTCCTGGGACACTTTAATCAGAATGTACCTATGCAAATTTTTGAATACACATTCTCGTCTCGTATGATATTTGTATAGGTCAGACGAAGATATTTTGCCGGTGAGTAAAGAGGACCCCACGTCGCTACTTGGTGGCTGCGAATTAAAGAATTTGCAATTCTGAATGTTCAATGTTAGTGCGTATTTTAAGGCTAGAAAGCGAAAGATGACTTTTTTCATCGTGTCGAAAAACTTTGAATCAGCGTTAGAAAATGAATCCACTTTGAAATTATACTTTCATTAGACATCCAAAATTAACTATTCTACATTATTTCAATTACAGTTAAATTACATAAATCTGGCGTAGCAAAAATTGTATAACGATTTCAATTATACCACAAAACTGTAACGAAAGAACTTTTATTGACATTACGTTTGCCAGTTAGATGTAAGTGTTTATCAGCGCGTTAAACATGATTCGTTATGATTAAAAGCAAAAGAATAATACACAATTCCAGTTCATCGAGTACAAGTCTTGTAAGAATTCAAAAACCAAACGACGTGGTATTGTCGTACGGCAAACAACCGTGGTGCTTTTCTTTATTTCCCCAGTGGCAGGATGAAGTTATACATTTTTCCTTACGCGACTTTTGCTCTCTTATTCTTTCTCTTTTTCTTCGTTATTTTTTTCTTTATTATTTTTGCGAGTTAGAAAAGGTAGTGTTTCCATCTTCTTATTAGCAAAAGCTAATTGGAAATACAAATGGTTATTCACGGAAAGGGCATGGACATTCGGGGATGGTTTGTATTTTGTATATTAAGGTCGTATTTGCTCCGGATAATTAGGACTTTTTTTCCGACCAATCCAAATGAATAATTGATTTGACTCGGCATCTCCCCGGCATCACTTTTTTCTCAAGCCGTCGAAACCTTGGACCTTTTGATGATTGCACGCGAGTCTATTCGAATGACAATCAACGAAGAAAAATAAGGATCTCAGCATTGAAATATTCAATGAGTCTCGTCGTCATTATGCTTTGAAAGATCCTGTAACCTAAGAGTCGAAGGAGTCTCGTTCAATGATGCAGAGGTGCATTAAAAATGCAAGCATAAAGAGTGCACCATGTCGCACTTTTTTCCACCTACTGCCCCTTTTTAACGATGCCTATTTTCTTATCAATTGCGATATAGCAAAAATGAATCATTCGAAAGTCTTTTTTTTCCTTTTTACTGTACATTACTGCTGATTTGTTAAAAATATATAATACAAATTAAAATATAATAAAAATGTAATGCAACGAAGTAAATAAAGCAAATACTTTCTGGCATACTGTTTTTGATAAAAAAAACGTATTTTAAAAATATCGACTAATATCGACGAAAAGACTTAAAGTATGAGTTTAATAAAGCTGTGAAAGTGTGATGTATAGCTGTTTGAAGAAGGGGACAAGACGATGCATTAGTTGGTTTCGATTTTCTGAACATATATTTTACGTAAAACATGCATATACTTTAATTCCCAGTTTCCATTTTTCAATTTTTGATATGTAAAATTGTATACAAATGTTCGAATGTTATTGTCAATGTAAATTTGTTTAGGTTTTTGTTAATGTAAATAATTTTACAATAAACCTCTACAGCGTCTTATCATTCACAGAATAAACGGTTGCAAAATTGATGATAATAAAGCGACACATATAAGAAATTTTGCTGGCGGCGAAATCTGTGTTTTGAATACACGTAACTTATCTAGATAAGGGGCTGTAAAACGGTGACATAGCTATCTGCCAATATGGTTTTACCCCTCACAAGAGCTTCGGACAACCAACAGTAAGGGTCGATTTCGTAGGAATTGATGCCATTTGAATATCGCTATATTGCCACGATTCTTGAGATGGAAACGCATACAAGAACATTTACACCGACAGATTCATATCTTTCGACAGTTTCCTCAATCTCATTGAAGTTTGATATGATCAGAACAGACATATATGTAGTTTGCGTGATTTGCTTTGAATCAATGTTTATTCAAAGCAAGTTAAACTGTTTATTGTATTATTATTTATTTTTTAATATAACGTTAATTAACTTATATGAATGAACATAACTGTAAGTAAATATGTTTGAATGTTTACCATCATATGTTATTGTAAAACACTAAACTGAGTAATATCAAGTGTAACAACTAGTAAACAACTAGTTAAAATGCATGTGTAGTTACAACATCTTTTTTGACGTTGTTTATTGAAATTGACACTCACTGTGTGTGTTCTGCGAAGCGTCAATAACGCCAATGGAGCTTCTTAGCTTATGCATAAACCTCTTACGCTACATCACTCCTCCTCGGTGTGTGCAGTGCGCCCTTCATCGAGTTCTCACCCCTTCTTCGACCAGTCTGCAGTCGTCTCTCTTACTCTTGCTTAGACTAGATGTATCGCAAAATCTATACGATAGGGATGAGAGGCAAGACTGCAACTCAACGGGGGTACGTCGAAAGGAGGTGGTTTTGAGAGGGTGAGACCCGTCACATTTCACTACAGACTAATAACTTCTGAATATTCATTTCGTGTTTCTCCTTGCTTGCTTGCACGCCGTAAGCAAGCCTTACGGCTGCGTTCACAATCGAAAATTCGCATGGATTCACACGGGATAATAACGCTTTAGAAAATTTGAAGGGCTTCCGTAGTAGAATTTGACAACATCTTCCTGTGACAAGATTATAACTTATCTGTGTTGTTACTAACATTGTTATACTAAATTCCATATGTTTCATGCGAGTTTCCATATTTTCACTCGGAATTTTTGTTTTATCCATCAGTAAATATTATTTCCTATGCAAATAATTTACTTTAAGATTCTAATAAAACTTTAATTTAAAGGCAAATAAGAATAAACGTTATTGAAAAGTAAGTTTAAAAAATAATTTATATACTATATAAATGAAGTTAATTTGCCAACATATATATACGTATTGGAATTATAGGTGTGATTAATTAGTATATATAGTATATAAGTATTATATTAACAGATATAAAAAGCGCTATTCAAAGCATCTCACTTGAACACTTTCTCGGCAGTTGTGATAGCTGCTTTAACGGCTACAGTTTTCCGTCGTCTATGCGGGAAAAACAGCAGCACGTAAAGAGACGGTCGTCATGGAAACTATGAATTAAGTAATCAATGAATTATTATTGACATTGATGTCTTCGTTCTTCTACCTATTGCCCCCATTGGTTCTTTCACCGCCTTCTTGTCGTGTTTCAAATCTCATAAAGTTCCGTCGGAGACGTCCGCCCTTTGCTACCTGATTAATAAGCCGATGCTACGTATCATCGAACCTCTCACGCCGAAATATCTCTTAGAATATTGCACTAAAATCTTGTATTATTCGCGATATAATATTATCAACATGATCTTTATATTATGAGAAAAGTGTCGCGAAACAAGAAATTCCGCATAATTGAAATTTGATTACCTTGAAAATCTGAACAATTTAATTTAAGATACAAATTTTATATCGCAATTTTCATTCTGTTAATATATTTATTATCGATATATGGACATCATTTTATTGAAGTATTTATTTGTTTAGCAAATTACGTAAAAGTTATATTGCTTATTCTCCAATTCAATCCAATATATTACTACTAGTGTTTGGGAGGGTAATCTAAAGTCAATTGAACTAGTACAGGAGGCGGAATAGTCTTAGTCACAGCAATTGCACACGTTAAGAGATTGCGCGCCAATAAAAGAGACACGCCTGTTCCAATCCTGCGAATTCGCGACAAATGAGCACAGACAAGTTTCCTCTCGTGTAATACCACACACAAAGCGGTATCAGTTAATACTACAGTCTTCTTTTTGTTTGCTTTGTTTCATGTTACTAGTGTCGAAACTTTTAATCGCTTTGTATCCATTACACTAACTCATTTATGTGCATTCGACTTAACTTCGCAATGTTAGCGTAATTTAGAATGTACTAAATAATATATATGTGAATTAAAAATAATATATAATTTATGTATAGTACCATAATTAATAAAAAAATTGAATGACATTGGTTTATTAAATTATTATTAAGTGGCTTATGAACAAATTTTGAAGTAAAAAAATGCCATATGCGTATGATTTTTAATAATTTTCATCAAAATATTTATAGGAGTTCTGAAATCTATCAAAGTGTAATTTTTTATTATTTTCAGTCATTTTCAAAACTAAAACATAACTATTCTTATGAAATTTTTTTCAACATATTTAAATGATATTCAATTAGAAGCCATTACTTTTAGTATTTTTCCGCTATAATTTAGCTATTGAACAAAAATAGTCTCTAAATATGAACTAGTACATTTTTCACTGATTCACCCTGTTATAAGAGTTTTTAATGATGATCAGTGATTTTCACTGATACAGTCACTGATCTAATAACGCAAGTGCAAAATGTTTTTGAAGAACTTGGTATTTGATGCGTCCCCAAAGATGGTAAGAAGTTTTTTATTAGCGTTACAAATATACATATTAAAGTCAAGTAAAAGGACCCCGTAGACATCACGAAATCCGGTTTCGATCAAATGGTGTAAATTTATGATATTGATCTATTATTGAACTTATTATATATTATATATTTGTTATAACAATAATTACCTGTTAATACATTAAAAAGTAAAGTAATTTAATAAGATTTTGTTAAATTTTATTTATCAGTTAATACTTGTATTTTATTTATTTATTTAAAAATTGACGGATATTGTATTTTAGCATCTTAAGTTTTTCAATAAAATCTCTCATATTCCAAGCATGCCCTAGCTCACTTGGTTAGGTTCTAGCTCAATTAGCAATAGTTTTCAGGAACACCAGTTCAAATCTTACAAAGCTCGTTATTCTGGTATTCTCCTTCATCTATATTACGTATTACAACAAGAATTTGAAAATAATTCTTAACGGTCCAATGGGAAACTTTTTTTCAAACAGAAATTTTGCTGATTTATTCAGTTACTATTTACTGAAACCTAGTGGGAGGATCTGCACTGGTCGAACCAGTAACTATTCACTCAAATGTAGAGATCAGAGTCCTAAATTATATCCGTCAAAGACATTACTTCAATACAAAAGAACGGAATACATACACGTAATTACAGAAATGCAAAAGAAAGTAAAAAAATCCAAGAAAAAAAGTCCAAGAAAGCAATAGATAGAGTTATAATGATAAAAACGCACGAGTACAAATAAAGAGGAGTAAGACGAAGAAAAAATATACAGTCTAGCAGCAGTCTAGACTATAAAGAGAATTCATGACGACGAATAATTTTTCTACGACGATTTTGAAATATATGAATTGTCAAAACTGAACCTTGCAGAGGTTGGAAGGGAATTCCAAACTATAGGAGCCATGATACTGGAAGAACGTCTGAAAGACTCTGATCTAGCGTAGGGCGTATAGAGGATAGTAGAACGTCGGTGAGATAGATACCTGTGTATTTGTGGTTGGAAGGATAGGAAAGACCTCAGGTAATCAGGGATACCAGTATCAAGGACCTGGTAAGAAATAAGACATGCAAGAAAATATAAGTAAACGACGTAAACAAGAATACATTTTCTTAATGATGTTCAAAACATTAATGGTCCATTTCAAGGTAGAATTAAGCGTGATACACAGGTTTACAGATGATGAAACAACCGGAATGTCACTGAGATTAGCGGAGATTCTATGTAAAGTGTAAAGATTATCCGAATATGAAAGGAGGATCCAATCAACATGAGCCTGGTTTTATTCATGTTCAGTTTTAGCTTGTTTGTTGAGTTCCAAGTAGAAATAATGTCGACATCTTCAGCCACTTTTTGGAGTGTGTAGGAGATCATCCAGTTTGCAGTGCAAGTAGATTTAAATATCATCCGCATATATTAGGTGTGACATGTGATTCAGAGCAAGTGGTATATCATTAATGAAAATCGAGAACAACAAAGTTTCCAACACTGAGCCTTGAGGAACTCATCGATTCATCTCTAGCTATGACGACAGCGATCCATCACCCAGAAAGTCGGCACCCAGAGAGTTAGATTTGGAATTTCTGAAGGCAGCGTAGAATTCAGTAAGAGTGACATAATTAAAGTAAAATCTATTGAGTTTGCGATCAGGAGTGAGATGAAGATAATCTTAAAGTGAAGTTATACTGGGAGGCAGGGAATTAGTAGTTGCTGTTGGATGAAAAGTTTATTGAAATCTGAAGAAGAAAATGGTAGAGGATAATTGGGGTTAGTAGAAGAAATCAAAGCCAAGAGCTCGAAGCTTTTTCCAATAAGTTACAGATGAGGTACACGAAGAGATCATTCAGTATATGTTCATTTGTGTTCAAGCGTATCTAATTGCTCATTCTATTTCTTTGTTTGTTGAGAGGTTGTAAGTTAGTGGGAGAACGGAATTTCCGGAGTCGTCCACGGAATGTCAGCAGAGATCCGCGAAGCAGGTGGGCGTTTCGCTGAATACGATGGTATAGACGCATATTTGCTAAACAAATTTCCAATTCCTCAATGAAACATGTCCAGAAAGCCATCACACGAAGTAATGTTAAAGTATGCAAACAAGTCGCTGGCACTGAGTTCCGTAAGAAAATGGAAGTTTTTACACCAAAATTCCACAAGATTACAATGTTACAAATTTTGGCGATTTGCCGTTGATTTTTTTTTATAATGTTTTTGAAAAAATTTCGAAAGAATTTTTTTTGACCAATGAGATTGCGAAATGTAAATGCGTGCATAAATCTTATCGTTCGTATACTCATTAATCTTTAGTATACGAACGTAACACGTGGTACATTATAACTAATAAAAACCCGACTAATGTTAAAAAATGTTGGCGTGCTTGTCTATTTCAATGTCGCTTTCTCTCTCAACAAGCCGCCATATTGGTGGAGTGTGGGAACTCACCATTGTCAAAGTGTTGAATACTAAATTATAATTAAATTTTTTCATCTTAAAAATGTACTCATTTCAAAATACAATTTAATGTAAATGCCGATTTTTCAAATTTGAAAATAATAATATTTTAATGTACAATCGTATTATATTCTCTTAAAGAAATTATTAAAAAATCTATATTTGAAACAAAATCCCTACATAATTTTAAGATAAATGTTAAATGTTTCAAGTTGTAATGTTAATGCTATTTTTAAGTATATAATTTAAGGAATAACTTCGTGTTTGCTGAATTCACAATTGCCATCGTCTTTGAAATACTAAAACCGTGCCTGCAATCGGGGGGATTGTAAATTTGTAATATCTATTTAAAGTTCGCGATCCAGCTTCCCCTGTTTAGTCGTCAGTGTTTTCATTGTTTCAAACGGACACCCTACCGGTTAGGAAACGTGCGATAATAAATATAGAGAAAATGAAAAATTATGAAAAACTTCCTTTTTAGCCTTGGTAATCCTCGCTGCCCCTAGAGATGATGCATTAAAAACCTGCACCCCACTCACCTCCTCCACTGTCCCTCTTTCCCGCGTACCCGATTCCACCATTCTTCCTATAGTCCTACATAGTGGGCGTCCGGACACAGAAATTATTTATACGCAGGAGTCTCTCTGACGACATTACTGCCGTGTTAGTATTAAATTATAATGAACGACTTACTAGGAGACGTAGTGATTTTACCGCACAACCACTCCTCTAAATTTTGTCGCTTGCCTTTTCTTACAACGTCGTCTCAAAGAAAAGAAGCGTCTCAGAAAAAACAGAGGGTCGATTATCTAATTAACTTGCAAACGGACCTTATCAACTTTGCTAGCAATCACTTACTGATAGATGAACATGGTATTGTTTAATATTTATTTTGCAAATAGGCAATATAATGAAAGTTATTTTTATTGCTTTTTAGTAAACCAACAGTAATTGATTGTAAACTTGTAGTAAAAAATTACTTTTATACCAAGAATGAAAAAATGCTACAAATATCAAAATAACATGGATGTGACGATATGAAAGCGTTCAGCGAAATTCGCCATATACGTTAAGATCTCAGATGTTACTTTGAAAATACTAAATACACATACTATGTATGCGCGATAAAATATTCACGACTGAATAATCTAACGCGTGACAATAATTTCCATACTAATCCAAATAAATTTCCTTCTTCAACTTGTGAACGAGTTCTTGCAAGTCATCTCTGCAAACATGAAAAATATTACAAAAACAAATATCGATGACAGTAATATCTGTATTTGACAAATAATTTCAAAGAAACGTTAATATTTGAATTATTAGAAAATGACGTTCTTATTAAACAAAATGCAACATCTACGTAAACTTAAACATACATTATAAATTAATCCAAAATTAAAATTCAGCAAAATTTCAATTAATATTATCAGATTTATTAATACAATACTGAAAGTAGTGTAATAATAAGTACATACAACTTGTAACACTAGTCATCTTCCGAAATAAATAACATAGCTGAGCAACCAAGTTTGATATTTACAAATATGAGAAAATGGAGAATAAGTTTTTTTTGTCATACATTTTTCTTTTGCCCGTACTCGGAAAATCCTTTGATCCACACACTTGTCCAGTATATTGCATATAACGGACGACCAAAAACATAACAAAGTTATACAGGAAGAGCTTGGAACAGAGACGAGTCGAGATTTTGTGGTCTCTTTGGCTACGCCGAACGTCGTTCTTGCAACATTACCACGTCACTTATGCTTCGGTATCGTGTCTTTTGCGAAACCAACACTTTTCTGACTTGACCAGCGTGTATAGCATACCATTCTATGAAATGATTATATGACGAATGTTATACATAATGGAACAGTTTGAATTTTTTAAAATTTTCACTTTTCAACGTAAAGGCAAATAGTTCAGCATATTTATATGAATTGTATTATTTCTTGACTTTAGAAGAGTTTTTTATTGCAGAAACTATATAAAAAACCACTTGTAGAAACAGAACATAAAATATGCAAGACATTGTTTTCCAAAAAAAAAAAACATACATTTAGTTTTATGACATAAAAAAATAATAAATTCTTTAAATTAATAGTCTTTTGAATTTCTCTTTTTTAAATCAATAAATCTGATTAAATTATAATTGATTAAATTCATAGTATTTATGAGATTTGCTTTTATAATGCTATTACGCAATTTTTTTTATCTATAAATCAAAAAACAATCTTGCAATAAAATAAAATTCTAGTTAAGAGTTAAATGGTTGAGTAAAACCGGATAGAAGAGTGCTAGTAGTCGACAATTTTTTGTTTGGTGGGGCAAAGTAAGCATTAAAATAAACGTTATGGTTCTAGTTGAGATGAGAGGTAGCTTGGCTTGCTAGTAGGTAGGTGCAAGGTACTTACTACTTTACTTTAACTACACGTATTACGCAGGTACAAAACTCGGAAAATGACGAGCATAGTGTGGTGTGCGAAAATGGTGAAAAAAGTCATGTTTTGCTTGTACATACTTCGAGTGGAAACTGAGAAACTAAGAGCGACAGAGAGCCACGAAGGTTTGGAGAGAAAAAAGAGGAACACACGCAGTAGACGACAATGAGTATTGCTATACAGAGGAAGGGGATACGAAAACAGCTTCTAATGGTATTGTGCGCGCTCAAACAAACACGCAGAATGCTTAGTAATTTTTAAAACGGTTAGTCCTTCGCGTTTTACCTTGTTTATCCACTTTTCTCGAAAGCTTTCTTTTCTTTCTCGTTTGCGCTCCTTTAACCTCACTGTTACCGACCAAAGAAAAAAAGTCAACTTTTCGTAAATATCTCAAGTGTTTCGTGATGCGGTTTGCACAGCGCTTTCGGTCCAAACCTTTTGTTAATTTGAACGTTGTTCGGTTCTCTGTCTGTTTGTTAAAATTATCGTTCTGAATCGTTTTATTTTTCTTCGAAATTAACTCCGAGGCGGTGTGGCTTAGTCTTAAGTTATACGACGCTTTGAAGTTATCGTTATGTAATATTAAATTTTGGGGCAGTCAACAAGAAGAGAAACAAAGAAACAAGTTCTAATATTAATCATGAAAAAATAATTACAATTTTTCTGATAAAATATAAGATTAATTAATACGAATTAATAGAATAGTTAATAAGACTATTAAATTAATATCCATTTATAAAGCACACAAAAGACGATGATCGATTTTACTTAAATAAAATATTACATACTTTTGTAAGACATTTTTAAAATAAGATAAGTAAATTACTTGAAGTATTTTACTTATCTTTTAATAGCTTCATTTAATAAGCATATACATGTTCTCATTATTAGATTATAATAAGGAAGACTTGTTTTTAAAGTCAAACTCGTATAATCAGTTCCAAAACATTTTTCCTCTCAGACATACATGTTACATATTACACATGAAGTGAAATTAGTAGCTCAATTATCTTGTTATTTGTAGATTAAACATTGCAACCGTAACCGTAATAAGTAACTTATAGATAATGATATTTAAAAGTTATCGTTCTAAATCAAGTTTCAACCATGGAAGAATGTATTATATATTATTATATTATATATAGCAGAATAACTGTATATTATATTTAGTTAGAATAACTAGTGAACGTATCTATATATCTTTAAAAAAATTATCTTCTAATAGAATTATGTAAATATTTTTAAGAACAGAGTGAATTTTGTATAATAAACATTCATAATATTTTTTATAAGAATAAATGTTTTAATAAAACTGATACCTTATGCAAACAATATTTTGGGAATCAAAAATTCATTTTAACATTATGTTATGTGTAAGTGAACTTTATTAAAAAGGCATAATCTCATAATGAAAGAAACTGATGAAGAAATAATACATCTCGAAAAGTTACAAAGTCTGTTCTACAGGAAATCCAAATATAAGAATGAGAAAGATGGCTGGAAACTCATTGGCCATGAAATATGATGTAAAAAGGTTCGATAATTGATTACACAGATTTTTTATGCCACAAGAGACATTAATTCTCGCCACAGCTCGAATCCACCCCTGTGAATAATTTCGCTCGAAAAATCGCCGAATAAGAAGGAGTAACAAGGAGGAACGACGATGAAATACTCAAATGCAGACTCCTCAGAGTCTTCTTTGCATGTAGCCAATTACCCTTCGACTTTTTCTGTGAAATCCAGATCGAGGTTATCGAGTTGAAAAGCTTGCGCGCACGAATTATTAGCACAAACCTTGCAGTGTCTTTATTAAGATGAACTTATTTAATTAGGATCGATTCTCTTTAATCTGTTACTTTTTTAAGAAAATTGGGAGAAACATTTTATTAATTCATCTAATAACTGACTTCTAACTCCAATGCATATTTACGTTTTTAACTAGTTATGCATAGACGCATATATATCGAAAATAAAATAATATAAAAATTCTACTTATTGAAGCAGATTATATAATTGAACTAAATTGAACATTTAAAATATTATTATTAAAACTGTTAATTGGATAAAAGCCATTTAATTTAAACTTATTTAATCATTTTTTATATAAGAATGCACAAATTATTTATGTAGTAAATAATTTTAATCTTTATTAGAGAGTAAAGTAATTTTTTCATATAAATAGTTTTATGCTTGGAATAATGACACAGAAAATTCAATTTATATTTAAATGATGTACTATACTATTTATATTCACAAAATCTGTGTATACTATGTATACTTACAAAAATGAAAATGTTAATTAATTTTTGTGTTTTTAATTATATTAAGTAAGAATTAATTTTTTCAACTAAATTCTACCATTCAATTGTGTAATTTTATATGCTTTAGTGATAAATATTAATATAGTTGTATATTTCCAAATTATTGCTTCTAAACATTATTTTTAATTATTTGAGACAGCGTCTTTATTCAGATGATACAATTCAAGCGTAACAGTCAATAAAAATACGTTCAACCACTAGAAAGGGTGCGTCAGGGAATATTTTCTGTGTGAAGAAACACGAGATCTAATATTAATTTTTATCGAGGCGCAAATGCCGCCGCGGCTAGCGATATACGATCAAGGGTGAGCTTTTTGTAGCGCCGAAGCTGAGGCGAAAGAAAAAAGAATACGGCAAGAGGGAGGAGGCACGTTACGAATTGATTAAAATATGACCGGGCGAAGCGGTGCTTTGTTTGGTAAAAATCATTCGCGTGGTAATTTGAAAATATTGAAGCGGCAAGCATGAAAACACACAAGCACTGTCGTTGAACGAAAGCGAACGCAGACGTCGATTCACACATCATTCTAATATGATTCACATTAAATTCTCAATGATAGCTGAGTGTGTATTGATAGACTGTTTTTATGGTAATTAATTTTAAACGTACTCACAAAGGCGCGTTTGAACTTTCCCACTTCCTATTTAAAAGAAATCAAATTCAAATGTTTCTCTATTGATTTAAAGATTTATAATTGGGAATTTGTATTACACTTTATAATATAAGAATGCTTTACTTTTCTTTTTCAAGTAAGTTTTTCCAATATTAAATTATATATCTTTTTTTTTTTGTTCATTTTCACATTTAATCAAATGCATATTGTTGAGTGATTTCAAATGATTACTTTAAGTAGCTAAATTGCCTAAGATAAATTTCGTGCGAAGAAATAAAAGTAAATACTTGACGCAATCTTCTAATCGTATAAACGCATAATTTATAAGAAGTACTCACACACAAAACTGATTCGATCATCGTGTCGTGTCTATAAATAGTATTACCGATGATGGAAGGCTCTAAACGAGATGATATGGCCTCTGATCGACCCAATCAATGCATCCACTAAATCATCGTCTAAACTGACGGCCGCAACACATGTGTTTAATACGCCGTTGTCTGTTGGTGGGCGACCGGAAGAGTCCACTCATCCAGTGATTGTCGATGTACAGAATCTTTATGAGACCATACATGTATACTCAATATATAGACAGCAATACATTCAGCATAATACATCGATCATTTCTTTGTCACTGGCATATTATTTATAACATTTCTTTTCATGATTATTCTAAAATCGAAGTTAATAGTATAAATAATAATGACATAATTCATTGATTACCATTTAGAAACAAATAAATTTAAGTTGATATATTAAAAATTAATTATTATTATATTAAGTGTAATAATAATGTAGAAAATTGACTGAAATATGATATTTCCTTGCTATTATTACAAAATTCATACTTTTAATTTATAATAATATTATAGTATATTAATTTATATTAATATTATATTACATTAACAAAACTATATTAATTTTAAGTATAATAAATATTATAATAACACAGAAAATAATAATGTAACAAATTTTACTACATGTCTAATAATAATGAAGTAATATTCGAATAAAATATCAAAATATTGTTTGCTTTAATAATATCTTCTAAATAATTAAATATGAACATTTATTATAAATCCTGTTTTTTAATAACATTTCTGTATATTTTTACTAGACTCAACCAAGAAGCATTATATCTTTATACCAATAATATCACATTATTAGAAAACATAGTAAATTTTATGAGATTATTTGTTTCAGTGAAATTATACCGATTTTACAAGCTTAAAATGTTACATACTCATTGTAAGAAAATCATGTCTTTATGATGATATTTAAGATACTATTTATTTTTATATAAAATGTTTGTTGAATATTTTTACAAACGTTGCTATGTTGATATATTATATATTATATATATATACTTTGATATTGGCATAACTTATTGCTATCGATGCGATGTCAATACTTGCCATCACGAGAGAGAGAATTCCTCTTCCAGTTATTCTCGATTCCCGGCTCCGAATCGAGAGCATCTAATCTTGCAAAAATAAAGCAGGAGAATTGCAGTTGAAGAGACGCCACATACAACATCTCACAGAGTGAGAAACGATCAAGAACGAGAAGGACATCACCGATGGCAGAGTCCATCCTCGAGGTCCAAGTCCCTACTGCCCGACCACCGGATCTCAGCGGTGCGAATCGACAGTAGTGATCCAGTTCATCGTTTTCCAATCGGCGGACAAACCCTGACGAGTCAGCGCAGCAGCTTAATTAGTGTGGTCTACAAATCCATCGCTACTCCGGGGCAATAATCGGAAAGGTGCCCTGATTCGTTTGAGCTATAGTAATTTTTCCTTTTTAATTTAGCAATTGTTTGAGTACTTAGATTTCTTTCACGCTCTCATTCTCTCTCTCTCGAGAGAGAGAGTTACATCATTTATAGAAAATATAATTCGCTGTTATGCACTCTACAACCACGACAACAACATTTTTTAGAGTATAGGTGATAAAATATGTCATAAAAAATAAAATTATGAAAGTTAAATATTTCAATACATATATTTCCTATAGACATTACAAATCAAAATTTTGGTTTGATTTTAATTTAGCGTTTTTGATTAAGAAATTTTTAAGCAATTTTCAATGATTAATGATTAAATATTGAATGTTGTTTAATTTTTTGGAATTTTGTGTAAAAATTATTTAAATTCAAATTCATCATATGATTCGTAATTTAATTATGCTTATTACTTTTATATTATTATATTATTTTTATTTTATTTATTATATTCATTATAATAATAGCATTACACATTTATGCCATTACGTATTCATTAATTATTATTTTTTAAATATATTTATTTAGCATTGTTTATTAAATAAGTAATCTACATATTATAGTTTTATAAATATAGTTTATATTATATCATTGTAAACAATATATATTATAACGTAATTTCTACCTCACATGAACACATTTTTTAATGTAAAATAACATATTTATTTATATAATTAAGTTTAGTAACAAAGTTAATTGAAGTTAGTGTTCATTTCAATTTTATGGTGAGACACAAAATTGGATATTGATCACAAATTAGATCTAATTTGATCTACAACTTATAATTTGATAAAAGAATGTCAGTAAAGCGTTCTTAAATGATCGTACTAAAAGGATACGACAGAACAGATGAAGAAACATGCCGTATTCGATGGCTAGAGTCCGGCAATTGGGTATCGACTTTTCCATTAACCACAAAACTTGTAGCTACTGTAACGATGAAATTGGCTGTAGGAAGAGGGAGCTAAGTCGTACAAGAACAAGGTTTTGTAAAAGAGGATGGAAAATCGTGTGGTGATAGGACGCAGACGAAAAAGAACAAAGTACCTTTAGATGAGGTGCTGCTATTCTAAGAGGGGGTGGTCTAAGGAAGACGAAACATTAATTCTCATAACATTTTACGACACGATATGTGAGCTGTGTCAAGTTCTTCCGAGTCTCGGTTTAGAACTCATAATTTCCAATAATCCGAAGACTAGCAGTCGCGGACAATTCTCACTCAAGCAAAGTTGACGAACGCATCGTTGAAAACGCCGTAACTAAACTTTATACGATAACGTAGTTTCGACTGGAAAAACCAAACTCTTTAAAGAAGTGCATACAAAAGATGACTTTATTTAAAAGGGTGCAGAAATTGAAACATATGTATGTATTTAAAATCGTACAAAGTCACGTAATGATCAATAATTCTCAAAGCATCGGATATAAAACAGCGTCAAATACTTGTACGTTCAGCGTAGCACGAAAATCGTCATTTCCATCCGCCAAGTATTTTCAACCCCATTTAAGAATACCATATCGACGGCGTTGCTGCTCCTTTTTGATCTTGCTAAAGAATTCATTAAGTTTTGCGGAGGCGTGGTTAGATATTAATATGGGACTGAAGAAATACCAAGCGTGTTTTATGCTTCGCTGGCGCCTCTAGCTCAGGCGGAAAGAACGAACGATGATGTTCGTCGGTGCGCCACTCTTGTGGTACTTGATCCTCCCTCGAGCAAGAATGGTCCTCAGTTATATCGATCACTTTCTTGTTTAAAGTCAATCTTAGTACCTGTACTGCGAATAACATAAATATTATTCAAAATGCATTCCTAAGTTTTCTTTTTTTTTTCTAATAAGATACATTTGTAGGTTAATTTTTACTGATAATTAATGAATTTGTTCAATTACAAATGCGCGTATTTTCTTTAATTTAATTTCCAAATAAATAAATTTAATTTTAACTTAAATCTAACTAGTTATATGTACCAGTGTCAGTTAATATTACCAAAATTTAGTGTTTACAACTAGAATTCTTAACAAACATTAAAATTAAAGATAATTTAAACCAATTCATTTTACTAGCATAGTTATACAGTATACTCAAATTGTTGAACTAAATTTATCAATAAAAAGGTAAATAAGATTTGAAACAAGGCTCTAAGAGTGAGTCTAAGAGATTTGTTACTTTTGTCACATATATATTTAAAAACCATGGTGGCTTTTATTTATTTGATACAAAATTGAAGGAGAAGGATGTGTGCTAAGATGACTCGAAGATTGTGATAGCTATCGGATAAATAGTGGCTCAATGAGGGTTGTTTTACGTCGACGGAGTGCATTTGGCCATCAAATAACATCGGCAGCGCCTATAACCGGCTTACGTCCTAACATAAAGTCGGCTTGGCTTCTCTTCCTCCTCGGTTTTCGTGCTATCAGACTGTTGGTGTTAGTGATTCCATGCGATGGCCACACCATCGCATTGAACTACTAACTCGTGATCAGACGACCAAGTCGTATCAGAAGTTGCGGCTCTTAGGGGTTCAAGACCGTGATATCAGTTGATTGGACTTACTCACGTGTTACTGCTCCGAATATTGCAGTGGCGAAACGCTTTAGGGTAAAAGGCATTCGCTGTTTATTCGTTGACGTTTAATTGAAAATTGTGGAAGGTTTTGTGAAATTATCTAAAAATACGGATATCGGATTTTTTAATTAAGTTTTTATAGCAATCATTATATATCATATATTATGTTAGGTTTTTTATAGATAAATGATAAAAGATAATATAAGTCCAAGTATTGGGATTTTTGTGAAGAAGATTGGTCCGAAAAGGAGGCCAATAACTAGTCAATATCGGCAACACACGATGCAATATAAACGTTTATAGACCAATGTCCGTGTATTCAAGCCCCTTGATATAACATTGACTCTGTTGCAAATGACACTTTTATAACAGTGATTCTTAGAACAGCACGATAGAGGAATTTGTGCAATGAATAGATTGAGATGTTTAATAATTTGTGTCATATTTCTTTATTAATACATGAATAAAAATATGTATTTTTTAACCTTAATTTATTTATTTTATTATGTCATTTTGTGATTTTATAAACTATTGAAATCATTTCAAAGAAACCTAAGAATAATTTAATATAAAATATGTAATTTTGATATAAATATAATAATGAGAAGAACTGGCTTAATATATATAAAACGTGAAAAGAAATAAGAGTATCCAATATTGTGACGACGAGGCAGCTAATGTCGATCTATTTTGATCGCGTCTGTGTGCATTCTTGTGTATTTCGGAAACTTAATGTTTCTCTATCTATATACCAAACGGGACAGCAGAGCAACGGGGATATTGTTATATACGACATTGTCGAGGATAGTCCAGCGAAAAGGAGAAAGAAACTGGAAGAGATATCGCTGTCTACCAATTACCGCCGACCAAGAGTTATTGAAAAGATCCCCAGGGGTGAAGCCTTGGGTGAGATGCGTTTCATACAGCTAATGAACACTGATTACCGTTCGTTGAACGATCCTTGATGATTTGTGGCAAGATAACATGTCGTAAGACTGGGAAAACGCGATCAGCGTTCACGATTTGCTGAATTGTGAGATTGAGAAAAATGACCAAATTGAGGACAAAGGCATTAACTTATGAATCCAAATAAAATTAGCCGTGTTTCGAATGATTTAATTAACGACCTAACTTTTATATCGAATTTTTGAACAGAACTGTTTTATAATATTCAATTAATTTGCTTGTTGACTTTCATTTTATTCGATAATACCTATCGTTTAAGCTTATCGGATAAACCTTTCTAAAGCTACTTATTAACGAATCGATATTCACGTTATTAGTATCGGTGGAAAATGACAGGACAACGTAATCTTCGAGATTACCGTGACTTGAAAATTTCTGTATCACTAAAGGACGTTCAAGTCCTTACAGATAAAGATATTAGATTTATTCATTTGTTTACCGAAAGTCTCATAAATAAGATCCCTTTGACGGCATTCTACAAGACTTATCCATTGGTAGGATCTCCTCCCGGGTAGAAGAGGGCAACGTAGTAAAAGGGGATCGATCCGATAGTCTTTGGTAACGACATCTGCATTCCCAATTAACGGAATCCTTTCATCAGTTCAGATCTAAACAAATTGGAGGTGGGAATTCTTTGGAACATAAAAGAGCAAAAATGAAATTAGGTATTTTCAAATGGCAATGAACGCGTAGAATTGAAGCAAACAAGATTCTGAAACAAGACAACGGGATTAAGAAAGTAAATGAATTTGATTCTAGTATTACCATAAAAGCAAATTAAACTGAATTCACATTGAATGTGGAAATATTTACTTGTGTTGATCAAGACGAAAGATTGATGTAAGTAGTGAAGTGACGTGAAGGACGAATTGATATAGAGTTTGAGGACGAAGGGATATGCGGATGGAACACATTATAGGACCGTCGCGAAACCTGATCAAAGACGATGGAGCTTTGAAGAAGAAAATTGGTAAAGAGGTACTTTCAACGAGGTACGAAACATTGCAAGCTTTCGCGGGTTATAGGAGACGGCATCAGAACTAATACTCTGTTATATCAGGACTTAAAGGTGTTAGCGAATTATATCTTTAACGAAAAGACGCTGCTTGCGTTGCTCGATTAAACTACTCAAACGGAATAAAAATTTAATTTGTTACGAGACAATTAGTATTTTATGAATTAACGCTTTGAATTTATGCTCATTTATTCATTGTATTAATTAGCATAATGATTGAATCATTTTTTTTTCAACTTTTTCATCTTGCTTTGTATTTCTTTGAAATTTTGAGAGCCAACCATTGACATCTGAATGTATACAAATTAAGGTTTATTCAGAGAACAGAATAATATTAATGTCTTATGAATTGGAGGTTCGTAATTGATTAATTAAGACGACTGTTCGAATGTAGAGACAGTTGGCATCATTAGGGCTAAATTACGACTCCCGACATTGCTTTAAACAATTTCATAGTACCACTAACAAAGTGATCCCTATCATGCGTATCATCTTTGTGAGATCATCGACAAAGTAGTTATTACAGCTCGTCATTTCCGCTCTATGCATCTATCGTTATACTGGTTGTATGAAGAAGGGTACCTCCATCTGTCTCGTTTACAATATTAATAACACGATCGATCTGTGTGTCAAGCAAAAATGATTTCATTTCTTTTTCTTACTACTGTAGTTAAACATTTCTTGCAATTGAAGAATTAAAGTGAGTGAGTATAAAATCATAAAAAATATAATAATTCGTTTTGCAAAAAATTATATTCCTTTTAAATGCCATAACATTCGTTAATTTGCAATTTAATTTTAATGCCTTCTTCATCGAATAAAGTTACAGTTTAATTCAAAGAATTGGTCGTTTTTCACTGAAAGTAATCTAAATTATTGCCCCATCTCGAACGTTTGAAACAATAACTAAAATTCCATTTAACAATGCACTCGTTTTTTCACATAAAATATGCGAACGGCATTACGTGGGTAGCGGGCGAAGATGTAAGGAGCACCGACCTATCTTAAGTTGGAATCAGTCTGGCCAGTTCTGAGTTATGCCAGCATTTATAACTCATCATTATTATTTGAGTTGATTTGAAACAGCTTGACATTCCCTGTTCTAAATTCACAGCGTTCACTCATGCAATAATAAATAGAACACTCGTATTAATATTTTCATTGATTTTTTCTTATACATGCTATTTTATAATAAAACATCAGAAGTCTTGATTAATATATTGAAATATTATTTTTTGTTTTTCAGATTGATTGCAGAATAAATAGTTTCCCGGAAGTAAGTAGAATGTTAAAGCGTTGAATGTAAAATTTTTTTTTATTTAACATTCAGAACTAATAAAAATGAAGAAAAGTACATTCTAACGATCTAGGCGTGAAAATAAACATGACATATTTCTGGAAACAAAAAGATGTAGAGACAAGCAAATTTGTCAGTATTAAATAAATAAGCCATAAAGATACACCATCAATCCCTATAGAAGTATTATTAATGCTCAATACAGGAGAAGTTGGGCTGTTATTTTTCATACCGGTAACATCTTACGAGCACTATTTTGCTATAGAGAAGCTTCTTTTCTTCATGCTCTTTTTGTGCTGTCTTCGAGCTTTTTATGGTCTATAAGTTTTGCTATACCGACTATGCTGTAGATCAAAAGTAATGTGTCTATTACAACATATAAACTTAACGACCAAAGAAGATACTGTCATTCATATTTGCAGTATCAACTTCATTCACACTTATTGCATCAAATTACGAACTGATCGTTTTATAGTCATTCTTTTATAAATAGCAATAATAATACTCAAAAATGTGCTAACATTTTTTAACGAAGGCCAATTTATTATAAGGATATAAAATGATTAATGTTATCTAAATATTGCATAAAATAATTTATGCAGTTTTTCAATATTAAAAACGTAAGTTGATATTTCCATTTTGTATTATTGTTTATTACTTTGACTAAACTTATTCTTATTATCCTACTGAAATTTATAATTATTTATTAAAACATTTTAAAGTATTTAAAAATTTGTTATTTTGTTTAGATCAATTTGCAAAATAAATAATTCAGTAATTTCTTTAAACAATGTTCTTCTATGTTTATTATTTTTATTTAGAAATGTATTATTAACTAAAGTTAAGTTACAAATATAGTTATAGTATTATTGAATTTGACTAACAATCATTGTTTATTTAAAATCACTGGAAATATTAATACTTTTTATTAGCTGAAATATTTTCTTTAAACAAAATAATTAATTATTTATCAAAATTCAATATATTAATATATTTGATACTCAGCTATAAATCACGAATGAACATCATATTGATTAGCGCGGCAAGTGAGCAGTGTTTGAAACAATCTTTCAATTTGTACAAACTGATGGAGAAAGTCGATAAGAAAGAAACTGTCGATTTGATGCGTGAACAATTAATTAGTGATTAATTCTGAGTGGTTGAAAGGACCACCGTACATAGCGGCTTGCTTTTATGCAGTGGTCGCGTGTGATGAAGCGATACTATGAGCGGCGAAGACGAAACGCGAACTGAAGGCGAGGTAAAAAGGGTTTCAGCGTCGATACAAGGAACGGATTGTGAACCTGAAAGACACCGCCGTCCTCGGTGAAGTAAAGTAACTCGCGAGTCTCGAACGATCGCGCACAGTAGCCGTTTGTACCCAATAGATCCTGATGCCGCGATACCAAAAGCGCATCGTCAGTTCCATCTCAAACGACTGGTACGGGGCTATTAGCTCTGGCTTTGATTGGCTCCGTTTAATAGACCAAGCGACACGCATATAAATTGCCGCATTTCCGCTTTGAAGATATTTCGAGCGTACTCCGTGCCGGAGTATATGTCGCATCTTCGTAATTTCATGTCGTTGCGCTCTACAATCACCATCTGCGATGCATTGCATGTAAGAGCTTCTTCGTCTTGCAATTTCAAACTTTAAGTACCGACATTTAAAAGACGCGCTTATAAAACACTTTGTCTTGTTTACTTTTATCCGATTAAACGCCATTCGAAATAATTGCTTCAGCCAAAATAAATTTTTTGAGCGTTAATTTACGTACGTATAATTAGAACAAGCTAAATCATTTTGAACAAAACAATGTTTTTTACAACAAAATATGCATCAAAATAAAAAAAAATTGAATAAATAAATGATACATTAAAAACATGATGTTATTATTATTATTATTAATTGTAAATATATAATATTAAATAATATTTATTATTATGATTTTTATTTAATGCTTTGTTAAATATTTAAATTAACATGTTTTAATTCATATATTAATTGTTCGAATGAATTTTTAAACAACTGTCAACATTTGCATGCAAATATCGACATATAAAAATAAAACAAATGAAACTCTGTTTTATATGTCATTGCAATGTAACGGTTATAGGTTTGCATGTCGCGAATTTATTGATATTTTTATTTAAATAATAAATAAAAATTTGGCGAAATGAAAACAAACACAGAAGACTAAAACGAATATAATTATTTATTATTTATTATATCGGAGATTTCAAGTACTCTGAAAATTTCGGAAAATCAATGACAAGATATACGGTTACAAAATATATGTTACGGTAAATCCGGTAATTTCAACTAAAATGAATAACACTTTGGACAGTTCGAATTATGAAATAACTCGTGAAGACTCTTCGGAATCTTTTGCGCTTTTATCGCAAGGATCAGACAAGCAAGTATCGAAGATTAGCTCTAACGAGTTATTACAAGTTCCTTCGCAAGGTATCAAAGTTTACTTAAGGTTTAAACCTGAAAATGATTACGAAAACAAACTTCAAGATGAGACGTACTCAGTTGTAAGTCAATCTACGTTACTCACAAAATTTCCAAATATTGTCAAGAAAAGTGCTCGTAACGTGAAGAAGTCAAAAAGTCGAGATAATTCTATTGTAAAGAAAAAAGTTCAGTTTACTAATATTTTCGATGAAAATGTTTCTCAAGAGACAATTTTTAAGACGGCTTTGCAATCGGATGTTGAGTATTTTTTATCTGGACAAAATTTCACCATTATCACGTATGGAACAACTAATTCTGGAAAAACTTATACTATGTTTGGAACAGAAAATAATCCAGGAATAATTCCAAGAAGCATTGAATTTATTTTTGCAAATATTAACGCAGAATTAGAACCGAAATTTAAACCCATTTTTGGTAACAAAGTAATTTTGTGTCATGAGAATAGTGGAGTCCATGTAACAAAGTCGAATAGTAGTAACAAAGCGCAAGGAAACGAATACACGTCAAACGAAATAAAGAATTCAGTTAATTTAAAGAACTTAGGTCACGACTCTGACATGATACATTCGATTTGGCTGTCATTTGGAGAAATTTACAACGAAGCTATTTACGACCTTTTGAGCGAGGATCGCGCGGGAAAGGACACCCGGCTGAAATTGGTCCCAGATAAAGATGGCACTGTTGTTAAGGGATTAAAGATAGTACACGCAGCTAGTGCTCTTGAAGCGCATCAAATTTTAACAGCTGCGATTTCAAAGTTACGCATCGCTGCATCTTCGTTTAATCATCAGAGTTCTAGATCCCATTCGATTTTTACAATTAGACTGCTTAAATATTACAAGGATTCTTCTGCTGATGATGTTAAGGTATTTAATAAGATGCGTCATTTATCAGTATTTATGAATTCCAAATTATGAAATAATGACTGTTTATATTTGTACATATTCTTTAACATTATATGTTAATTCAAGGTATACACACTCAACTTTCATGACTTGGCTGGATCTGGAAGATTTGAAAATGCGAATGATAACGATCAGAATTTTATTGAATCTCGTTATATCAATAAAAGTTTACTGGCACTGAGCAGATGCATGAAGATAATCGCTGAAAACTATGCAACTAAACAAAATAATGAGATTGTTGGTCCTTTTAGAGAATCCAATTTAACAAGGCTGTTGCAAAAAAGTTTTTGTGGAAAGGAAGCTTTAACGATTTTTGTTAACTTAAACACAACTCCAGCATTTTACGTAGAAACACAAAACATTTTGAGAGTCGTAGCATCATTGAGAAAAATACTTCATAGTGATTCTCAAAAACGAGAAGATTACAGTACGAATTCTATCTCAAGAGCAACATCAAATTGGGACGTATATTCTGAGTACACAAAAAATTGTGAACAAGATAACGAAACTTCTGAATTACGCGAACAAAATGAAGTTTTGATGAAGGAATTAACCAATTTAAAGTCTTCAATATTCGTGCGAGAGTGTGAAATTCGTCAAGAGTTTGCAAATATGTACGTAAAAATGATTCAGGAACATGACGATTGTTGGAGGAAACAAATGGAAGAATTGGACAAAGAAAGAGAAAAAGTATTTCAATTATCAGTGCAAGAAGTGGAAGATTATTATGAAGAAAAAATTAATAATATTATTGAACAGCGCAAAAGAATTGAAAATATAGAAACTGAAGAAATTAAACAACTAATGAAAAATTGTTGTGAAAATTGTAAAGCAACAATCCTGTCATTGGAAGATATTATAGAACACCTGAAAAAAGATCTTGAAATGGCTGTATTTGAAAAAAATAATTGTAAATTAAAGTTAATGCTGATTGAAAAAGAATTGCACGAGTTGAAAGATGTCAGAAATTCGATGTCATTTCTTGAGAGTAGTAACATTTCAATATCTTCAGTGGATCAAATCGATAAGACGAGTTCAATATCTTTTGCTTATGAATCTGAAAAAAGTAAACTTGATATTCACACAAATGAAACATTTTCTCAAGATGATATATTAAACATTCAGTTGCAAGAAATGAATGAAAAATTGAAATCACTTGAATTGAATTTGACGAAATCTGAGACCGAAAAAATAGAACTTGTTGAAAAATTGTCGTCAATGGAACAATTACTGATTAACAATAACATTAGTTTTAATCTGTTAGAGCCTAGGTCCGAATTGTCAGAAAACGATCAAAGAACATACAGAGTGAATGAAAATTCAGATTTATCATTTTTATACGCAAATTGCAACAGTCCAGATCCGTCTAAAATTGTTGTTAGAGTTCCCAAGAGTAAATTTTCTATATTATCAGAAGGTGACGATCACTGGACTATATTAGAATGTTCCGGAAATGATAAAAGTGCAATATCTAGTGACAGTAGTAAAAATGATTCTGGAATTACCAGCGAAGGATTCAAGAGTGACAATGAAGAGAAAGATATATCGGAAAATGTTTATATTCAAAACAAAGTGACGCAACTCAAGAATGACTATACACTTTTGAAAGATGTTCATCATTCATATCGTTCAAAGATTTCAGACTTATCGAAAGAAGTAGAAAAAATTAAACATTTAATGTCGATTATGAAAGAATCAGCTTCTGATAATGAACAGTTGTTAGAAAATGAGAAGGAGCTTTTCTTGGAAGAAACACAAATCGCAAGATTACAAGAAGAGAGAAAGAATGTTCTACAAGATGTTTATTGTCAAACTAGTGACGTATTAGAATCAAAATCCGATGAATATATTAAAACGATGCAAGAATTAAACGAGAGATTGAAAGTTCATGAAGATAACAATTTACAAGTTGCAAAATTTTTTGAAGTTTATAAAGACAAATCTCATTCGCTGGAAAATCAGATATTCAATGCTTGCTCTCATTTTGACAATATCTTCAAATATTTTTCTGAATTTGTTCCAAAATTAGATGGTTTAATTAATGATTTAACGGCAAAGGATAATTATGTTGCTAAATTGATCGATCAAATTGCGGTACTTGAAAAAGACTTAAGTTCTTCAACTATTTTAAATGAAAAAATACGTATATTAGAAGAGCAAATAAATGAGTACAACGAACAGAAAACAGAAGTTAATAGAAGATTGAATGACAAATTAGAAAATGAATTGTGTTTCGATACCAAGTTGAATAACTTATCCAAAATATTGAAAGAACGAGATAACGAAATTGAAAGATTAAAAACTGAATTGGAAACTGCCGTTAATGATAATGCCATGAACAAAGAGGATACGAAAAGATTGGATGATGCAATTTTAGTATTAAATCAGAAAATGATTGTCATCAAAAAAGAACAGTCAAGATTAGAAGAAATCCGTATCAATCTAGAAAGAACCATGGAAAATAAGATTGCTTCTTATCGTTCGCACTTATTGTCTTCTGATGAAGATGTTACGCACGTGAATTCAGTTCAAGGAGATACAGATTGTAAACAATTTGAAATAAATAGATTAAAAGCAAAACTTGAGCAACAAGATGAAGATATGTGTGTTATTAAAGAAAGTAGAGATGTTTTCATGGAAAGGTAAGGCAAATTTATAAACAAAACGATATCATAGCTAATTAAATGATTATACACAAATATATAAGATTTATTAATATTTACTCGAATTATAGGAAAAAGTACCATAACGTATAGGAATCAAGACGTATTGGGTCACATATTGAAACAATTTCTTTTTCAATTTATGAAAAATTGTTAGTTTTTAAAGTAAATTTTACTATAAATATAGGACAAAATTTGTAAGACTTTTGCAATTTATATTATATTGGTATAAGAATTTTTCGAATACGAGAAACGATACGTCTTGATTTTTATCGGAATCAAGTCTTTTTTCTATTACTTTTTTTATATATATAATTAAAAAAAATAATTATAATATTTAGGTATAAGTCCCTGATTGAAAAATTACAAAATGGAGAAGAAGTCCAAATACCTGATGATGCTGATACATTGGTTTCTATTATCCAAAACAAAACCATCAAATCTGATTCGTTTGTATATGATGCTGACTGTGAATCCACGAAGTTGCATTTAGATTCAAACATTTCGAATGAAGCTAATGTAATTGTTGTAAAGTCATGTTCGTCCAAAACATCAATTGGATCATCATTAGTATCAGATTCATCATCAAGTAGTACAACATCGTTAAGTAAGCCCATAGATCCACAACCAAAATCAAGCAACTTTTGTTGGATTCAGTAAGATACGACATAATAAAGCTATAAACCTCGAGTGCGATATAATAAATGAAAACATTGAATTCATAAATGCATGATTAAATTCATATACGTGATACTATATTATATTTTTTTACTTATTTTTTTATTTTCATATTATGTGGAGATATAGTATATTTATTTTATCATTTTTAATACTATTGAAAAGTATGCATTTTTTAATATATGCATATATCATGTATTCAATCACTTCGTTTAATTTCAAACAATGCATGAATATTTTCTTGAAATGATGACGATTGCAAAGTACAAAATAAAGATTTTCTTCAGGTTTTTCATTTTTGACACTGTACTAATATTCATAAAACTGTAAATAAATTATTTAATATTATAACATGTTTTTAATTTTCAAGTTTGATTTGAGTGTGATTATGCTTTTTATGTCTATATTTCATACTGTTCATAATTTCACTTTTTTAATGTTTTGTTTTAATTTCGATGAAACCCTCTAAATTATGGTTAAGCATGTAAGGTACATTTGCGCGGAGCTATAATTCAAAATCAAAGATGAGACATGACTATTAATCGACGAGACTACTTCGGCACAAATACGAGACAGTGGCCATAATGTAATAACAAGATAATCGATTATAGATATTGTTAGTTACGCGCATTCCCTGGAGAGAAGAGCGTGATATCAAAACGCGGTCCCGTTCGTTACAATAAGCTTGGCTACCCTCCAATACACAGAGTGCGCTCGTCTGACTGGCAAGGGTGAGCCGGCGAATTTTATTGGCAATATGCTATAATTTCCGACATTAGATGCCGCTGACGCTTTCGGACTCATTACTTCCCTTATGGTTGTACGTGATCTTGCCAAAACGACGATCTCATCTTTTTGCGAATTCTGATAGGAAATTATGACAAACCCTTATAGAAAGTAGCAAT
Organism: Gryon sp. ZL-2020; assembly: GCA_022817425.1. Classification (NCBI taxonomy): domain Eukaryota; kingdom Metazoa; phylum Arthropoda; class Insecta; order Hymenoptera; family Scelionidae; genus Gryon; species Gryon sp. ZL-2020. The sequence continues at coordinate 16,737 of JABFPJ010000133.1, read as the reverse complement.
GACTTTGCTTCTATAAATGAACCCAAACTTAGACCACTAACGCCGCCAAAAAGATATTGGAGTGTTAAATGCGTTGATATATTTTCCGATGAATCTTTTGAATTATACGTAGTATTATTACAAGATTATACTCGTGTTATTGGTAATAATATAAGATTACTAGAACACTGATTTAGTGATAATCATTTAAATAAAATTGTATATATAAATATTAAATTATTAATTAGAATTAGCTTATATTAATATAAGATAAATAAATGATAAGATTTATTCAGTAATTATTGTTTATTAATTTACTTTAAAGTTAAATTAAAGCTATTGTCTTTCGTTTTAAATAATACAAAAATATTATATGAAGCAAATATCGTAGTATGTTTGTTAAAAGTATCAGTGTATTATATTATTCGATTTATAATTAGAAGAGAAGTTATTAGAAATAGACTTCTAGTTGGTGGTAGATATCAGCTAATGGCAAGATTCGCTATTACGAACTGAAAGGGATTTCGGAGTAAAGTTTCATCGTGGTAAACTTTCTGGGAAGCATTAGTTTATAATTCGACGATCCCGGATCAGTATTTGTTACGATCAGCCGATTCCCCTTTCTCTTTCTCCGCGAGGATGAACCCTTTCTCTTGAAATTTCTAGTCAGTTTCCTTCATCCTTCGCTCTTGAATTTTCATTAATTTCTTCCGATTCGACTAAACTATTGTCATACAGTTACGCACAATTACATAGCAACAAAGCTTGCCATATTTAAGTTGAATCATGGAAATCATAATAAAAAATGACACAATTAAAACTTTAGAATGAAACAATGTAAATTCTTAATGCGACACTTTTATATATCATTAAAGTTGTAGTAAATTTTGGTAATTACGATTTCAAAATTTATTAAAAAGTAGTTTGATGGATATTTTGTAGAATTCAAATCTATAATATTAAGAAATGTAAAGCATTTACTTATTGAGAAACAGGTAATAGAGGCAATCAAACAGTAAGAATAGTTTGCAACCTATGGCCTATTTACGCTTACTCCGTTTTGCCAGAAATGCGTTATTACGCACAATGCAGAGTTATAAAGTCATCTCATCGTTTTGTTTCGGAACTCATAAGCTTTTTCATTTTCGTTCGCAGCTGGCGAACGAATCAAACTATAGAGATGCATCCTGAAAATTAAATTTCATGAAATTGAAACTTTGTGAAATCCATTTCTATATTTTGATAAAATAAAATACATCATTTTTTTTATTTACTATTAAATTACGTTTGTTTCGTGCAAGTCAAATTCGATTTAAAGGTATTGCCTGTGGCATAAGCAAGTGCGAGTGATCTCTTGACGCTACTTTTCTATATTTTTATTTGTTTTTACATATGACTCGGTCATATACGATAAGATAAAACTGGCGATATTTCACATTTTTATACTGACACTTCTTGCCTTTAGGTGTTGGTTGGCCCTTGTCCTTTTCCTGCAATTTTAAAACAAAACATTATATAAATGATCCACTGATAGATAAAAGAAGTCACTGATACAAAAATCAGTAGCTTCTGGCGACCAAACGACCGACGATTTCGAGGAAGAATAAAACAGTTTCACCTTTTTTATCGCAGCTCAATTTCCTTAAAAGACATTTATTTGCACAAACCTTCAACCGAATATCAAAATGAATTATCGACAGCGATGGCAAATGGGGGGTAGTCTTTTGAACTGAAATATGTAGCGGGACGTTGTGTGTTATATTGACGAGGGGGGGTCGCTATTGAAACGCTTTTGTTGAAAACCAAGTGGTAGCTACGCAAATATCGGAGGCAACGAGGCAAGCTACTTTTAACAAGACGATTCGGTCTCTCAATTTTGCGCAGAGCTGTTCGTCTACCGATATACGGTGTGTTCGTAGTCGATATCTCCATATGCTTTTGTGGAATATGCCATAAAATTAAGAAACCCTTGAGGTTGCCATTGATCCCAATTTGGCAAAGATGAGTGTTCGAAACACTCGAGGGCCATTTCTCGAAAACTCAAATGGCTTGATTCGTAAATTCGTATTATATTTGAGAGGAATGCTCGTATTAAATATTTTTTTCCTCGTTCTTTTTTTCAACAACCATATAACGATACAGAAAACTTTTTTAATTTTTAATTAAATCATGACTGCTGAGTTATAACATAGTAAAGAAGCATCTGTACGTAAAATTGTCAGTGCATTGTTTTTCGTAGGTTTGCTTTAGAAACAAGAGCAGAGTTATCTGTGAATACGTTACAAACGTTGATTGTCAAAAGTCGACTTCGACGGAACAACAAATTTTGGGCTTTGGCGTGCACATAAATGTCACAATGTAAAACGAAGCGACGATTTGTCGAAATTTATCGGCAGTGCCACGCAATTAGGCAAATAAGCAGTCTAACTGAGAATAGCAACGAAACTGGAACGGATGGAAGGATGTTATGACAAACAATCTATCTTTCTCTCTCTCCCTTTCTTTCTTCCTGCTTTCATTACAACGTCTCATTCTGCAATGCTAGTAACAACGTTTCATTTCATTTGTTCGTTCCCCATGTACTCGTCTTTGCAGCTTCCTCCTACGTCGAACACCCTCAGATCCAAAACACCCTCTAATTTGCTTCAACCAGCGCTACACCCTTCTTCTTCGGCGCTTAAATTGTATATTGCTCAAGTTTGGATCACACGTACAACATGAGTTTTGCCATAACTGATCAAAAGACATAATTCTATTCATACGAATAATTAAAAACGGATCTTCGTGCGGCGTTTTGTTTGGATGAAAGCGCGCGACTTAATCAATGTTACGAAATTTATGGAATTTCATTATTGTTGCCGACGCGAACAAAAGCCGAAAGAAAAGCACGCGCGACTCAAAAGTGAGCCATTAACATGCTCCCGGTTTTATTGCGCGTTCTAAAAAGTGTAACAACCAATTCGATTTTATTTGGTTTTTCTTCCTTCTCACCGATCGTTCAATCTCTTTATCCAGAACGCGTTGTTTACATCGAAGCACGTATGGCGGTAATAAAATAGCAGACACTGATAATTGCCGCTTTTTATGAGACCTTCTGCAAGACGTGAATGTAGCGGTCTCGCACTTCCGAGCAACGACCCCGCGGGCGGTGGAGATAAAGATTTCAATTCCTGGAATGAAAATTGTCGATCAATTTAGCAATTGACCTGAAATTCCGTCATAATAAACCACAATTTCGCATCCCACACCACATCGAACGAACTGTAATTTGGCTTTTTTACTCATTCACGTTATATCAAATATGCTGATTAATGATTCATTATCACCAAATTTTATTTTTCTTTATTTTTAATACTTCTATTGTCTAATACTATAATTTCTTATATATGTTACTCTCGGTATTATAAATGTTACATTATTCAATTATTTCATTCAATAAAAACGAAATTAAAGATATGTTTTTTTATAAAATATTCAAAACTACATTGTGTTTTAATTTTATGTAAAATTACAGTGTATATTTATGTAAAGTCAGAATTGTAACAAAATGAATATAAAAAAGGTACAATGATATCATTTTTCCTTTTTAAAAGACTTAGTATGTATGTTATTATCGTAGTTTTTAATTACAAAATCACCAAGCATGATTTCTTAACATCACTTGAATTCACTAATTACATACGCCGGCATTACGTATGTGTGAACAAAAGTCACGTCAAATCAAAGTGAATTTCACTGACTGTAAACATATTTGGAATCAGATATTCAATTTCTTCAAATATGGAGACGCTGACTTCCCGTTCTTTCAATACTCATACAGGCTTCTTGTTTCCGGACTGATGAGTAAGATCGCGTGTACGCAAAGGGCTTCGAATAATTAAGTTCTCGTCAGTCAGGCTAGGTCAGGAAAGACGGCTTTATTCCTTCTCGTGTCATTATTTGCGCATTGATGCACTGTTATGACCCAACGCGTCTTTTTGCGCTTTCGGTGAATTTCCACGAGGCCATTTCGTTGCTTTTCTTTTAATGGATCACTGCTTCCTTCTACATTATATTTGTCTTGGAAAATTTTTGCGATACGTATATTTAAAATTTAGCATCATTGTTTTTGTTCAACAGATTAGTGTATTCAGTGTTTCGCATGTATGAGTATTTTATATGAAAATAAACAGAAAGAAAGCGTAATTTTGTCTTGATAAATTTAATTTGAAATGTAAAATAAGATTTCAAATGAATTTAATACAATTTTTTACATACGAACAATTTTGACTTGAAAATATTCATTAAAATGTAATTAAATGAAATCAAAATATATGTAAGAGTTATAAACAACGTCTGTCAAACGATAGTGTCATTGAATTGAAGTTGAAATTAACGTTAGCGATTTGCAGCGTACTTTTTGCGCAGAGAGCGTAAAGTCGGGATATTCAATGTTGCGAACGTAGAGAAGAAGGGTGGGAAGAAAGTCGGAAAGAGAGGCAAAAGGCACTCAAACGTTTTCAGTAGCACGTCGGCTCTTTGTGCACTCACAATCGTATGATCATGCCCGGCTTTTTAGTGCACTGCAGAGCGTTGCACGCGCAGAAAAAGTTAAATTGATGCGAGTGGTTTGCGAACGAGCGAGATGGTCCTGTTCATGTGTCGGTGTCGAGAAAAACAGCAAAGAAGTAGAAGTAGAAGATTAAGCAGAAGAGTGTGATAATTCTTCTCACCAATAAATCGAACTAACAATTATCACAAATCTACGAAACAATGCCAACATGTACTAATATTTGGATTTTATTATTTTATTTATTTTGTTTATGATAATAATAGAATAAAATGTTGTATCTAAATAAAATCTGAACGTTTCTTTAATTTAACATAAATATAAAATTTATAATTAAAAAAATTAATGTAATGTTACGCATTTCAGTTTTTAATTTGATATAAATATACATTTTCAAAAATATGATTTTATATTTTAATATATAATATACAATTATTTATTTAAATTTTGATATTAAATTTGTTGCATATAAAATACAAATATATTAGAACAAATAAGGAATTATAAGTTATTGAAGAACCAAACATTTATTACTAAATGAATTATAGATAAATGTATTAAAAAATGTTCATGAACGTGCTGCTATGTATTTCACTTATATAATGTTGTAATAAGAATTTTGCGATAAAAAGAGCATATCCTTGTATTCGAATTTTTCGAAATTCTAAAACGCAATTTCGAAAAAATATATTATAATTATTTATTACATGAATATTTAATTAAATAAAAATAAATGTATGTTTAAATAAATAAGAATAAAAAAAACAAGTAAACATAATTATTTAAACTATTCAATTATGCAATATTATTTTTTAATATGAAGATTCTCAAAGTATATAAGATAATTGATTATTAAAAATATTATAAGTTGTAATAAAATGATAATAATTTATAAATGTAATCCTGAAATTTGGTGCAAACAATCTATTAGCAAAGTCAATAACAGGTTTAATCAGATTTGACATTTTAATAGGTTGAATTTGTGAGTGAAGCGTACACGGGATTTCATGCAAAATCGACTAAAGAAACAAAATGAAAACGAAAAAAAAAGCCGAGTATCCATACGTAGCAACATTTGGTATGCTACATATGCGGGAGGGTGATCCCTGTACATATCAGAAGTGCAGCAACGCAGATTTGTTTGGTGTCACTTGCCGGGTGCGAGTGCGGAGTGCTCTCTCATAGGGTGGCCACCCATGTTTCGCTCATTTCCACGGAGGTTTGCGCGGGGGAGACGAAAACGAGGACGCGAAAAGAGAAGGACGAGAGGAGAATTTTGGTACGAGGTTAACGATGTTCGAGTTCTATCCGGGATATTTGGGCGCGCGATACGCGAAACGTCAGCGTTGTTCAACACGTTGTTGCGCTCATCCACCGTTCTGGTATCGACAGCTTAATACCCTGTCACGTATTCCTCGCCCCGACAGAGTTATTCCGCCATATTTCGGTGACTCTGATACGTAGCGGCGAAAATGTGCATGTGAAAGTGGACGTTTCGGTTGGTTGGCAAAATGAAAGCAAAAAAGACGAATAAAATAGACGAAAAAAACTCTTACGTTTTATTAAGCCCGAGCGCTCGCGCGCTGTAGTTTGTATTCCGGGTGAGATAGAAAATTTCGGGTCGTCGACGTTAAAATGAAAAATTCATCGGTCTACGGATTACTTAAGCTATTTGCTTGCAGATTGTCGCGGCGTTTGTGTCGCTGTCACTTTTTTCTGCGTGATAATGATTTAAAATGATGCATCGGGCGGGATAAAATTTAAGATTAAAAATAACAATACTGCACATTTGCACGAGAAATGTTTCAACAAATATTGTCTGTGGGTATCGCTCATTATATTTTTCTGACGTTTCAATGTTTTGATGAACTATATTGCATTTGCTGTATTCAATATAATGTTGACGACATATTAATTTGTATTATACAACTTTGAACATTAAGGAGAAATATACAAAATTACGTTACAATGCAGTGTTAGTATTCAAGAATAATTCAATTTGTTACAGTTATGAACATTTCATTACGCTTTATTTTGAATCAAACGATCGACAATTTAATCCATCATTTTGTTTGATATGTATTCTTAATGAACAAAGTATTTGCCACAAATCCGCATTTACAAAACAATCTTTCAAATTTAATATTTATTACGCAACTCAATTTATAACTATCCTATCTCTTCGTATTACACCTGATTAAATTATAAATTCCAATTTTGAAACATATGATAACGTATCCTCGCAGCATTATTAAATTGTACGATCAAACGTTTGGTTGTTTAATATTTACAGTCATATTTTGTAAATGAACGCAACTGCTGGTACAAGTCAAAGGAACTATCATCCGACAATACGTCAAGTAGGAAAAGCGATGCGCATGGCACGCTTCGGTTTACTTTATTTGCAAATGTCGCGACAGCCGTGTCATTAGGTGCTGCTATTATAATTACCACTAAATAATTTTCCTCCCTTCATCTCTTCATACTCCACGCAGCGTTTGTTCCTCATTCCGACGAGGACCATCCACAACACACAGCTGCAGATGTAAATTCCGCACGCTATCGTTCGGCCATATGAATTGCGCATGAGTATCCAGCCTTTCCACACGTCGCTGTTTAACGGTTTAAGTGGAAATTCAAGTGAAATATGAAAATGTGCTCATAAAGCGAACTACGCAAAGCACATGCCACAATTCTGATCGTGAAACATTTCAATAAATGCGGAGAAAAAGTTCTTACAAGCATTGTGTGTTCAAATGCATATGTCTGTTACATTGACAAAGCACATTCTACTATAATCGTAATAATTAATCTATTTAATACATTGTAAATATTATTGTCTAGTAAATTGGAATAAAAATTGATACATATTGTAACTTTTATGCTTCAAATGATACATTAAATTATTGATTTTTTGCTTCATTATATATAAGATTACATATATTATATCCACTATTTATGGGCATTATGATATTTCTGAACTTTAATAAATGTAAAAAATTATTCACTCAAATTAATTTGGTCGTTATGTTTAAGAAATGTATTGTTTTTTTTGTTTTATTTATTAGTAAGTAATCACACACATATGCGTTGAACCAATTTGTACTCTATTTATTTCATCTCAATGTTAATTCTATTATTAAAATATAATACTAAAATTTGTTTAACCAATAAATTCCAGAATTATATTTTACAAAAGATATTTTCTTATAATTTATATAATGAATATAAATGAAGTTTATTATTTGAACGTATTTACATTAAGTTGACCATTAAGTCAAACAATTATTTAAACATTCAGCTCATTATGAAATGAAAACGAGTCATTTAGCGAAGAACAATGTTGGTATAACGATCAATTAACATAATACATTAGAACGAATGAACAGCAGTGTTGAAATGTAGGTACAGTGCGTTGATCAACCCCACTCTTAATCTCGTATGAAAACGACATTGGCAGTGTGAGATCGGACAGGTCGACGAGAGGCCAGCAATTAGAATGCACTAGTAACTATGGCCGATTATCAGCAGCGGCGTGCATTCTCGGCAATAACGAATCGTCGACGCACGATCCGTCAGCTATGCCATAACGCACGCATAAACGCGCGATGATATAATATCGGCGGTACTTATAATGCAAATTAGCTGGTGACACTCGACTCGGTAACAGAGTAATGTAATGCGCGAATAAATAGCAACAACTGGTACGCCACACTGTCAAATGCGCCCCGAACTCTCATAAACCACGAACGTCGGACTAGTAGCTTCGTCGGGCGTGGGCGTGAGTTGTAGGTATGCTTCTGATGGAAATATTGACTATTACGCGACCGGGAATACGGTATATCATTGAATTGCCGTCATAAATATGCCCAAATACCGCCCGGTACACTTCGTACTTTTGATTTATTCTGGACAGAGGGCCTGCTTGACGAGAGACTCATCATGGAGTCTTTCGACTTTGAACGATCGTTCAATGTCGCCAATTCATTGTCACTCGCAGAACGCGTTTCATCAATTACTGAAATGCCATTAGACTATCTGTAAAGCTGTGGACAATTGCACCCAACGAGTCATAAACATAGGTCCAAGTGAATTTGACTTGCAGACGATGCGTCCCGGGGTCCTCTTGATTCGACAGACCGCGATCTACGTGGTTTTTTGTTGCGTGTTGATGATTGGTGACACATTCGAAAATGCACAGTTTGGTTTGGAAATAACAACGGGAACTCGTGATTTATTAAACCCGTTCGGTGATCCTGAAATTATACGAATATTAGTTAACAAGATTTTATACGCAGTGATACAATTATATGTATTTTATTCATATTACGAATGAATATATTGAAGTGATATTTCATATGATACAAAATTAATTAATTTCAACTTTAAGAATGAGTGATGCATATATGTAAAATAAAGAGGTCTGATATTTTAAAATATATTAAATTATTTAGTTCCTTTCATAAGTAAAATATAAAAACTAAAAAGTAAAAGCCAAGTACATAAAAAAATTTTTAACATTAAGGAGCAAAGACGTTTAAAATATATTAAACATATTACCGTGACTCTTGATAATTATTACTATTACCAATTTCAGATTTTCGAATTGGAATGGAAAAATTTTATATGATCAATTAATATATATTTTATATGACCGTTTTAATTGAGAAGCTTTCTGAATTATTGAACTTAATATATGTTTTATACTTATTTTTATTATGTATCTATACTAAACTGCAAAAAAAACTGTAAAAATCTATAATGTCTAAAATATATGACGTAAATACTCAAATCATTTTATTGATGATAAAAATTTTTTTGACTAATTAAAAAGTTACAAATTTATGAAAATATCAATTGTATTTTTTCTAAATATGCAAAATTGCGATTCTTTTTAAATTTCTTCATATTTGGAGTTCGTATTAAATAGATTTTTGTAAAATGTGTCCAGTAACCCAACTACAACAGTTAAAAAAAGGCATTTGCAGTTTACATATTTTTAACTTTTAGACTTTGTGTTTACATGATATGAAACACATAAAATTTGCATTTTCGTTGTCTTTGCATTTTAATAATTATTATCCATAATTTTCTTGTTATAAAATGAATGAATTATTGTTTTGTTATAATGAAATGCTGAGTAACACTGAACTGAGCATTCGAAAAAACGATCTTGAGTTTCTATGGATAAGTGCATCAACCAGTTAAAATAAATCGAATTTATCTCGGCGAAGCGTCCGATTAACAATATCAACATTAATTATATCAATGAAATTTTTGAATGCAATGAACGAGCAGCTGCCGGCGCACTAATTACTTGAATGAATGCCACGACGTTCAATTCATTCGACTCGACCATCGGCGGTTCAAATTGGGAAATTAAATTGGCAAACAAGCCTGTTAAAGCTTAGCTTAGTAAAGAGTGGAGAGATTCTATTTGGAAGCGCCAGCTCCGGGTTACATCCAATCGAAGAAGACGTAAAGCCCGGATCCCGATCGCAGCTACGAAAAGATCATTGCCGAGGAAGCATCGCGACAAATTAATCCGTTTTCAATTACACGGCCTTCGAAAGGACTGGGGCTTTCGTTCCGAGTCTCGCTTAATGTCCTGAATAGGGTTGCCGAGTTTGCCACTCGTGCATCCATTTCTGTTGGCTTTCTACGCACACTTAAATGAGCAGACGTTGCGATTCAACACGGCTGATAAATTGTACATATATGACGACGCATATTGGTATATTTTTTTGTGCATCAAGATGCACAGTGACGATCCACAATTACATTAACAATTCGTCAGTAAATGATACGTGTTCAGTAGGATAGTAAAATTAATACATAGAAATAAAGTCAGTCGGGCTTTTACTAATGACGTATTTACTATTTCGCGTATAGTTGACTCAAGTGCACGTCGCTTCATTAAAATTTGTGTTCTTATAAGCCGGCAACCGTTGGTGCATTCATAGTAAAGTAATGAAGCCAACGCTTCAATGGAGATATCGTCAGCTATTCTGCAAATCGACTTTCTGTGACACTTCAATTTTTGCATTGGACACAGTTCTCTCTAAACTTTATGAATGCAAAATATTAAATTCATTCATTTAAAACCGTTTGATTTCCAAAACCGAAACCTGAACCGTTGTTTTTAAATTAATACAAAACCGAAACCGAATAAAAAAGTTCCCGGTTCTGAAACGGGTTTTGAAAATGGTTTTTCCTTTTACTTTCCGATTTTAATAAAATTATGTTATATTAAAAATCTGTTTTTATATTCATGTATGGATATATATATATATATATATTACAGTGTCCTTTATTTTGGAGAATTTTTAAGGTCGCCTAGAATTGTTCAATATGAAAATAAGTTTTCTGTATCCGAAATTGATATAAAAAATGAAATTCTATTAATTAATAGCTGTCAAAATGGCTATCAAAATATTTTTTAATAAAAGTCCTTTCTAATTCAAAAAATATATTTTCTATATATTGTCCATATATTGCCATTATATTGTCACTATATTGCCACTATATACATATATTGACCATATACTTCCCATATAATAGCCATATATTGACTATATTTTAGCTTTATACTGCTATGTATGGAAATGTATCAAGATGTGAAAAATGTACAAAAACAAAAGCAATATAATGACAATATATTGACAGTATAATCTAATATAGGGGCAATATAGTGACATAAGAATGGGAATATAGTGACAATATAGGTTTTGAATTACTACGGATGGTCATTTTTGCATTATTATTTAAAATTTTGTACATTTTAAATAAAACTTTCAATTAAAAAAAATACATATTTTTATGTTCATATTAGAGTGTTACATAAACTGATTCGTGACATTTAATAGTCTATAGTAACAGTAAAGTAGACATTCAATGTTTAATATTGAACCGGGTTTGCTGCACTAATACAAGTCACATTGCTTCATATTATAATGCGTGTAATTGCGCTCACGTGCGCACATGTCAATATATGCCTAATTGTACACAAGTTATTGAAGCACCGTGTCTGACCATCACCTGAATATTGACATTATTATCAATAATTTCCTGCTGTCAGAAATCTCAATGTTACGTATGTTTAGCTATCTCACATACGTCGAAATATGTACCTGCTATAGATTACCTGCTATACCTTAGACAAAGATCATAATTTACATTACATTACTATACATATTACAAAATGACGTCATATAAATGTCAGATAACAATGATATGTTATTAAACAGATTTTAATTTCACACAATTAATAGTTAATTTGACTCAATAATTAAAAACGTTTTATTTTCAATGCAAAAATTTACATATATTTTCTAAAATATAACCATATTATTCATTTCGTCGTATTCAATTTTGGGTGAAATTATTAATAATTTAAGTTATTAGTAGAAAACAAATCGCCATAGATCAAAATTTAGGTGTATTTTGTCATTGGCAATTTCCTCGTGCATTATCTTTACGTACTTCTTCTTCATACAAATGTATATGAAAATGAGAGCATAACTATCGTATTGCCCAGAAATACAAATGGCAATGCTGGCTAGCTAGCTTGCACGGTCTGTAACTGTGTGCTAGTGACGAAATTTATACCGGATGCCAGCCACCTAATAACGTTATTGCGTTATGTAAACTCCGGAATCGCGAGCAAAGCCGAGTACATTAAAACCGCCATCACCGTCCAAGTATAAATAATACACGCGGTCATTTCCGTGCCGTACTTAGTTTATTAGTGGTAGGGTTTAGCAAATTTTTCGCCTACTACTGTCGCAAGACTGCAAACTTCAGCATACAGTACACACTACGAGTCATAAATTAATTTATGAAATCATCCCCATCAACGTATTTTTATCAATGAATAATAATAGAAAATGTACTTATATTTCAAACTTCATTATTACAGATTGAGTAATACAATTGTAACAAATAAAAGCCGATAAATATTTTTTCACTTATTCTTATTTACTATTTTCATTTCATATTTACAACATGTATTATCTTTAAATTTAAGACTCGTTAATTTAATTTAACTTAATAAAAATGTATATTACATTCAGAATGAAATTGTTCATATTTCATGATTAAATCAATAAACAAAAATGGAACTGCTCTAAGTTTCTAAACGTCACAGAATTATGTGTAGATATTGATAGGGGGTTTGAGTTATACGTAACATTCAACCGAAACTTCTTGTGAGTCTTGTAAAATATAGTATCGTGACACAAGGATCGTAGGTCGAGTAAACACACGATCGGAGACATCTCATTCGAAATATAAAGTACCAGTCAGTTTCTTAAGTAATCAAAACGGATACGGGAGCTTTCAAATGCCACTCATTAGACTTTGGAATAGTAAGTTACTTGACATTGATTGGTACCAAGTAGATTTATCTTTATTTGGTTGTAAGGTATCACTTGAACATAAACTTTTAAACTTCCGTACCAAGAAAGATAAATCACATTGAAAACATTAAATTAAAGTATCAAAATATTATTCCACGTTAAATTCAACTTGACTTTCGTTGTTGGAAAATTTATTTTCTTTCAATTCAGTAGAAAATAAAAATGTTTATTGTGTCTTTTTGATGAAATTATAATGAAATGTTAAGGTTTGTTTCTGTTATTGATCCTTATTATATTTGCTAGAAAATACATAGGGTCTTTCTCTGTGAAACTTGGAGGGATATTTTCACAGACACCCTCCTAGTGGAAAAAATAGCTGAATAGAGTATAGATGAAGTCTGTACGCTATTTTCCAGAATGATTTTTACACGCAGACCCAAGTATAGTTAGACTGGACTAGTGGTCTACTGGCCTTGGCACTGTACAGACTTTAGACGCGATTTCTGAGACTGGCGCCGACCAAGTATTTCGACGTCGACCTACCTTTGCTCTTGATTATATTACACACAAATTGTATTTTTTTAATCTTTATTTTAAATACATTCATTTGTATAATTATAATAAATAAGTAAATTAAGTTCATTGTTATTGCAGCATAAAACAGTCTGCAAATTGTTTCGATTATCATTTTCTGGCTCTACAGATTTAAATAATTTGATTTCTTTATTAATATAATGATGGGGTAGAAATATTAAGTTTATTTCAAAATTGTATAACTCTGTAAAATACAGAGTTTAATGTATTTCCACTAAAATTAAATTAAATTTTATAACGAAAATTTAATGCAAAATGTTTACATTATTATTAATATATTTGCACAAACATTTGTTGTATTGTATGCATGGTTTTGTAGAAAATTGAAGAATAAAGCTTTATAATTAAGCTTGATAAGCAAATTTAATCATCAATGAAAGCGTAAAATGATTAACATTAATTGTAAAATTGACATTATGGAATAATAAAATGGCACATTGACCAAAAGTAATAACGAGTGCTACAGGGTATACTGCAACGTCACATGTGCAGCGTGTTTCGAGGCGGAACGATTTTGGAGTGTCGAATATGGTGCGGCGCCGGCTGCATGTGCAATAGGTGCTTATTTTACAAATCACATGCATTATTGACTACTATTGTATCTGGCGACGCTTCGACGAGACAAGCTTTGTTTCTGCCAATTCTCATCACATGCGAATCAGCGTTTATTAATTTTAGATATTTGATTATAAATAAATCAAATATATGTATTACTTTACACAGTTATATTATCAAAAGTAGAATAATATAATAAATATAATACAGAATGTTTATAAATGTTTTTAAAAACAAGTGAACAAAAACATTATTAAGTTATTCAAAATCCAAGTATTTAAATTCTAAATTTTTTAAATAGTAATAATTTTATTATTTGACTGTGATGCGTAATATTTAAATATTTCAGTATTTTCAAATACCTTTTCTTCGCAGATAAAATTGCGAAAACACTTTAGCAACGGCATTTGTATAAAGTTACTGGAAATACAGAATTTGAACAGCATCATATTAAAATGTGCGATGGTGTGCTGGTTGTAATATGAAACTCTTCTCCCTGGCAATGCAATGTACAAGCGAGAATATGATCGCGATTTTGCAGTAGTGCAATATGCACATGCACGTGGTGCATCGGACTGAGTTCCGGTCGATGTGCCAACCGTTCGGTATTGCATGACATTGGTCGTGCCCATGACTGTCGGATAACGCGGAGATAGCGATAGGGGATAGGATACATATAATTACCGAGGTCTGTGCTCCATTTCACACATCACACACCGTATGATCGCGTCGCACGCCCAACGCCTCGCCATCGATGCATTTATGCACCGCGAAGCAATTCTACGCGGAGTGAATCAATTTCGATTTCATCGCGGATGACCGAATACGATGTATCACCATTCGCGTATATTGGTCAATATGACTAATTTCATTTTCACGATAAATTATATTAATCCATCATTGTATTATTTCACTAAAATGAAATTCGTTATTTGAAATTTTATTTCATCATTGCATATTTTCAATGTAAAAAGTGATATTTATTAAAATTAAATTAATTAATTTCACATATATTTTACTTTTAAGAATAATGAAGTTAATTTTTTATGAAACTGGTTAAAATCACATGGTTAAAAACACATGGTTGAAAACATGGTTGCATGCTAAATAATTTTTAGACAAACATTGTCCGAAATAAAACGTTTTATTTTTCAGTCACATCATGTTTGTATTTTAATTATAATATTCAGTTATGCTTTTAGTAAAGTACTAATATTTATATAAAGGGAGAGAAATAAGTTATAAAATTTACTATGCAAAATTATAAAAGAGACCTATATTTTTATTGACTTCCACTATATATATTATAATATTAAATTAAAAATATACTCTAATAATTAGAAAAAATGTAAGATTTTAATGTTACATTTTGAAATGTAATTCGTATTTGTAATATTTAAAAATCTTAATAGTTAATCCTTCGCTACCCAGATATAGAAATGAAAAAAGAAAATGATGATAAACAATTGAACATTTTAAAAATTGGAAAAGCTAAGTGTTATATTAACACAACTGGTGAGATTCAAATTTTGAATATATCATGTAAAATATATTTATAGAAAAGGATATAGACGAAAGTATAAGTCTCTTTTGCGATTTTACATAGTTTGTAAATTTAATTCCCTACGTGTATAATACACGAAAGGTAATAAATTATTAAAAATTATTTTGTATCCGAGTAAATTTGTGATTGTAAATGCATTTAGTAAATTATACTTTTTGACTTAGTAAAATAATTTTAACATTATAAACAACATTTTCCCTCTGAATGTCAAACTCGGTACATGCACTATTTCTTATAATAATTCATCGTACTTTAACCTCGCGGCTATTCGCCCGATTGTCATTAAACTTCTTATTTTGATACTTAAACTCTTTTTGTTACTTAATATTTTTATAATGAGACTTATTAAAAATTTATCAAAATTGTGCAAATCTTAGCCAATATATATCAATTATTAAGCAAAGAATATACTACCGTTACTCGATTGTTTGATTAAAAGATTTAATCAAATGCGTAGTATTCTTTAATGAATTTTAATGAATCCTTCCGCGTATAATGTGTTGCTAACAGTATAACTGAAAATTATAATTACAATAAATAATTTCATCCAAAAATGTGTTACGTGATGTATAATTTCATACATAGATTTTTAAAACTGCATGCGGTAAATATGTCTACAATTATTCCGTTAAAAATATATTTGGAAACGATATCTGAATAAAAACTGTAACATTTTATTTATATAATACATTTGCAGTGCCAATAAATATAGTGAACGTGTATTTAGTCAAAAATAAGGAAAGTACATTTATGGTAATGAATTTCAATCTTTTTTTTATATCAAACTTCTTATTGATCTTAGATCTCAGCAGACATCAACTAACATGAAGTGATAATATTTGTATATCACTTAAATTTATCTATTGTTTCAAGCTATGACGATGTTTTTGTTACAAACATACTTTATCACAACTGAAGCTTCAGAATATAGATGAAATTGATATAACATAAATGTTGCACGGAAAGAAATAATATATTAAACATTACAACGTTTTTGATTAATCTTGTCGCCAAAGATGCACGTTGTACATTTTAATTTTTACCACGTTGTAAAAATATTTGGTCAATTAAAAATATTTACCTCTCTGAGTTTCGAAACCAGCAACTTCTTGTTTAGTACTTGGTCGTACATCTTAACC
>JABFPJ010000132.1:0-61205 GCA_022817425.1 Gryon sp. ZL-2020 | reverse complement strand
TTAAAAAAAAGAAAGTTAATTTTCGTTGATTTTTAAGAAAGTTACAGCCTTTTGAAAATTAGCAATTTTTGGGTTCAAAAAAGTGATGCGTTTTTTTTTTGCGACCAGTGTATTAAATATCTTTTTACTTCTCAATTATTTTATACGTAATCGTTCAATTGACACGAATATTCGACTAATATTTTCTTTGAGATAAAAATGGTAATAAATTGGAGATCAATATGTATGCAATAAAGTATGCAATTATAACAAAGCTATTAAAATTCCGAACGAAAGTTATCAAATTTTAAATATCAATCAAACTTTGTTCTTCACTCAGTCAATTAAATTGACTCTGCAGTTAGACTCAAAATGAAATGCAGGTTACACATTTCGTTTTTTTTTTTTTTTTTGTATTCCTTTGTTGATTTCGAATTCAATACGAAACACGGTACAGCATAATTTCTAAAGACTCTTGCAAAATCATTGAAAAGTGCGCTTCATTTAGGAATCCAAAGTATTAACTCTAAACAGAATAAACACTTATAATCATAACTCATCTGTTTTGCTACTGCTGACATCTGAAAAAAATATTCAGCCACATACCATACACTATTAACTCTCGGCAAAAAGATGCCAACATTTGATAACTCGTTTGACATTCGTACTTCTTTGATGTAAACAGAGGTATTTTCATCTGAAAATATCTTCGCCGTTTTTTTTTCTTTTTTTTTTGCGATTCAAAATAATTATGTGCTGCATATTAATTTAAATGTTTTTAGAAATAATTAAATGCGAAATACGTCTTTGTTTAACGAAAAATAAAGTTGAATGCATATAATACCCGAGTATCATTAAAATGGGAATAAAAACGGGTATGAAAATAAATGAAACGTTAAATGAAAATTTACATTTGTATCCGTCTTAAAAAAAAGGTAAATACGTATAAATATTGACAAGTTGAGTGTACCTTTTTTGGCGTTGGGTGCAATACGGTTACAGGAACTTGACGCGGTATTGAGATAGACGGAAGCTGAATCTGCTCCGCCGAAGGAAGTGGAGGCACTCTTGTTTCTTTACTTGACGGTAGTTCGAGAAGATGCTGAATAGAATGATTCTGTCTCGTTCTTTTCGACGCCATCCTGCAACAAGAGAATGACAGTTGTAGTATCACTCGAAAGTCTATTAAACTTTTATTTAGAGAAATTTGTAACGTCATAAAGCTTATTGAACAAGATTTACTCGACTATTGAACACAGTCAAAGTAAATGTTATGAGAATATATTGAAGATACGAATCAACAATGTTTAATTAATTCATAATTAACATTGCATTAATTAAAAAAATGTTGATTAACTTCATTTATTATTTCCACCCTTTTTATTCCAGTTTTTACAAAAAAATGTGTATCTTCGCCAATTATAAAATACAAAAAAAAAGTATGTAAAATTTGGGTTCAAATCTTTCAAATTAATTCGACTTTATTTCACGCCATTTTTAATCTGCACAACAAATAAACAGAGCCTATCTCAAATGAGTTTCCCCGACACGCCGAGAATCTAACGTTTTGTAAATATTTACAATTGCCAATCAATAATACTTTTTTTTAACATAATCTTTTCTGTTCCACTGTGTTTATTTAAATGAAAATTTGTCAACATCTGCATCCAACTAATGAATCCCATGTTAATTCAACAGTTTTGGCATTAACGGATAAATGTGCGCCACCAAATAATCGATAAACAATGAAAAAAGCCGCTTCAAATATTCACTTGGATCACGCATTAAATGCGTAAAGGAAAAAAAATCCACAGCAAAGCGTCATCATTGAGTATGTTCAGACATTTTTTCCTTCCCTCTTTTTTTTTAGTTCGTTTTTTGTTCAGGGGCGTCGTTTCGCTGGATATTAGGTAAAACTTTTGCATTTAACTTTGCCGTCCTGTTGGGGAAACGACCAACAAAGCTCATCAGCTGAAAGTTTTCCGCGACAAGGACAACATTATCGTTGCGCTCACGACAAGTGAGAGCGCAATCGCGTGCAAAAGAGAGCGTCGGTGGCGGCGCGCGCCGCCAACTCTCGCGGAAATTGCACACTTTCGTGTGCGCGTTTACATCTACATTGGCGCGTGCGAATGTTCGATGGCAACTCATCTAGCCGCTTGGTAAATATCGAGTTTATCTACTGTGTATACACCGCAACAAAAACTCATAAAAAATACGCTCAAAAAGGCAACGCAAGATTTTATTTTATAAGTGTTTCCACCTGAAATATCCCGATTCGAATTATTTCAACCTTTTTTTTGACAATATTTTCATTGTGAAATATTTTTAATGCAATTACAAATTGAAATAATTAATTATGATATGTTTATTATGTTGATTATAATTTATTTAGGAATAAAGGAAAAGTAAAAACAGTATGATAAACTTTTTTTAAGATTAACAAATTAAATTATTTGCATTTAAAAATAAATTTCAAACATTTTAAAAGTCAATGTTAGTTACATTTACCAAAAGCTTAAATTTACCAAATTTAGAATTTTAATGTTCAGTATTAGAGAATGTGTCTCCAATGTTAATGAATCAAAATGAATAATCACAAACTGATCATGAAATTCGAGTAAAAGAAAAAAGAAATGTGCAGAACGTAAGGCATTTATTTATATCAAACTAACATTTTTTAGTATTTTAATAGAAAATCACAATAAACTATGAAAAATCGAGTAAGTAAAGTGACATTCCTAGTTAGAAAAGTAACGAATTTACGTATAAATCAGCGCAGAAGAGACAACGAGTAGAACGTCGATTTAATTAAAAGAAATTCCTGAAGTTCAACTGCATTTCCAGCGAATCAACTTCCGCCAATTGATTCAAACACATTAAATGAATGATAACTTTGATTCTTGTGAACTTTATCTGCTCTTAAAGCGAATTAATTTCTACGAGTTTAGGCAGGTTTCCCAGACGAAAAAGTAATTAATGATCAATTCGTACAGTGTTTTTTTTTTTATTTATTAAAAAAAAAGTTTTTTTATTTGATAATTATTATTCTTTTCCATTGAACTAAACTCTATATAAATATGTTATATATAGATAAACTCTATTTAGTTTCGTATTAAAATAATAAAAATTTTAATACGAAACTAAATACGATATACGAAAATATTGTTTTCGTATATTATAAACGGAAATTCATAATTACTGTTCTCTTTTATTGCATACATTAATGATGCAATTATATTTTAACGATTTAATATTTGCGTATTGATTTGATTAAAGCCGAAAAAAGGCGCAGTACAATTTCAACGGTAAATGAAATTTTATCACAATAAATTTGGATTGAGTTTTTTAAAAACTGATAACGTAAAACGTAAATTCTGCGTTATCGGTGAAAGTTAAATTTTCTTTCTTTATGTAACATTATTTTTAAAATTGCATGTGTATTTTTGACATAAAATACATACTGCGTTTTACTTAAAAAAATTTCATTCATAAATGAAGTTGGTGAAGGTAAAAATATAACTTCAATCCCAGAAAAGCCACAATAAAATTACCCAAACGTAAAATGATAGTTGAAACAGATTTTAATTAAAAATAATATTTCATGTTTTCAATGTAATTTTCTAGTAAATAGATTTTTGTCAATTAAAGATATAAATGTTGTCATATAAAATTAATTGCAAATATCTTGTTATTTATTAATTTCATGAGAAATGTAAAAATAGCGTCTATTTTCAATACCACAGAGTGCTTCTAAATTCCAGAATTATATATAAAGTTTTATTTGTACATCTGTTAATTTTAAAACTCGTATTCACAATATCGTTTATTGTCACAAAAATCCCAATTGTAATAGTTAATGTATTTTTTTTCAATGTAAAACAATAAAACGAACATTGAATGTAAATTTTATTCACGTCAACTTCATTAACCCAATTCCACTTGCATTTATGTCTTATTATAGAAAATGCTTAATAGAATAAATATTTATCAAAACATTTATTCAATTTTTTCAATAAAATGTAACTTGTATTGTTAAATAAAGAAAAATTCTATTGGCAGCATTACTTTTAAACTATCTTAACTTCCGAGATTCAGCAAGATTTACTTTCTAATCATTGATGTAATAGCTATACCTCAACTTTGCTCGAATCAAATATAAGATATTAAATCTCTACGAATATCTCAATATACTTTTTTTTTATATATATATACTGTATTATTATATATATACTGTATTATATATATATACTGTATTATTACAAGTCCTTCAAATTCAATATTTTATAAAAAATTAATAGAAATTGAAAGATACAAATTTTTTATTGCAACAGCTATTATACATATATATACTAGAAACTGTTTATTTATATTCTGATAAAAATTTATACAAAATTGATTATTTTTGAACCCCCGAAATTTGCATTGATATTAAAAAAAACACATTAGTAATTGAAGTTACATCTAATTTTAAAAAGAATCTAATTTTATTGCAATGTTTAAAAGAAATCGACTTTTCACTATGAAAAGCGAAAACTTTAATCAATACTGGCTAAATGTGGGATAATAATAATCTAAGGTTGACTATTTCTAGAAATCTGACTATTTATTATATTTATTAAATTAGTTTCACTTTTTTATAAGTATATGGCAAAAATATAGTACAATGTCTACTAAAAACAATTTAATTTAATCAATTATTCTAAAACTTTTAAATTATCTCCTTTTATTTTGAAAGATTAATTAATACAATCTTCCATAAAAGTCGACAAATGATAAAAAAAGTTAATTAATTATTCAATACAAATGAACATTTTACAATTCAATGTAATTTTCTTTCCCAATAATATCGAATCCTTGCACGCTCATAATCACGAATTTAAATATTTCATAATCCATTGCAGAAATACTTCAAATAACCTTAATATTTTTCAATATTTTCAAAATATTTAAAATTCCTTTAATTAACCAAAAACTCCCAGTTTTCATTTAATTCATTAAAATCTGTACAAAACTTACGCATCTTTTACACGAAATTGAATCTTTTAAACTAATTGAACAAACAGAATGGGGTTTTGTGGTTACGCGTAACAGTCAAATTGTCAAAAATGTTGACCGGCGCTAAAAGCTTAAAAGTCAAATATAAAAATGTTATTTTCGATGCTCAACAAAATGTATAACTGGTTCGGTGCAGGTCGAAGAAAAGACGAATAATACGTATTTCAGTCATCCAGCCAACTTTTGCAAGTTTAATGCCTGGGCGCTCGAGTAATTTAACACGGCAAAATTAACTTTTCAGTTTTAGCAAAGTTTCCCGGCGACTTAACCGCGCACCGCCGAGCCACCCCCTCTCACCCCCTCCCCTTCTTTCGATCTTTTCCCACACCCCTTATTCTCCTTTCCTTTCTCTCTCTCTCTCTCTCTCTTTTCTATCTGCATCTCTCTTGTTCTCCGCTTCATCTCGTCGTACTACTCTCAACTTTGATATCCATCCCCACTCGGTTTTGCCCTGCAAGTTGACTGCGTCAACTTTTCAAGCGCTCTGTCAATGGCTAGCGCCATCGCAGTCGCGCGCACAAAAGCCAACTACCCCGAAAATAATATCAGACCTTAATCTGCGAGTTTACGACCCAAAGTTTCTACGCTGACTTAGTCGATATTTTTGATCCCGTGGAATCGTGTAAACAGCAAAAGTACAGTTGCCGTCTGTTCGAGAACGAGAATTCGAGTTGCTGCTTTGCATGAAATTAAGTCATTCAAATGGCTTGGGCTTTGAGACATTTCATTTGTTGCAAGAACTTTACCAATTGTAATGTTTCGCTACCGAGAATGACAATTCAATCAGTTTTCATTCCATTTAATGGAAGCAATTTTTTGTTTCGAGATCAAATAATCTTCTATTTATAATTTATAACTCTGTTTTTCATTAACAAAAAGGAAAAATAATTGATTTAAAAAAAATACATGATTATATATTACTCCGGATGAAAATATATCTAAATATCTAACTAATATATATAAATATGAAAGTATGTTTGTTTGTTTGTTTGTTTGTTCGAGCATCACGCAAAATCTACCGAACCGATTTTTTTCAAATTTTGAGAAGAACTAGCTGAAACCCTCGAAAGTATCGTAGGCTATATAAAATATAAAAAAAAAAAAATTTTCCGATTTTGGACCCCCCCCCCTTAGGCGGTTGTCAGGGGGTTGTCAGGGGGTTTTCAGGATGTTATCGGGATGTTATCGGGATGTCATCGGGATGTCATCACAGGGAGGGGGTCACAGGGTTTCGCCCGGGCGAAGCCGGGGCTTCAGCTAGTAAGATATAAAGTCTATATTTCACATATATCCAAGATATATATCAAAGTATTTGAACTTAAAAAAATAGACAAAATGTAGGCGATTATATATCTAATATATATAAAAGCCGCGAAACCTATAATATCCAGTTTATATAATTTATCTTCGTCCGTGGAGTTTAATTATTGTAAACAAATGAAAACCTTGTCTGTATCATATTTTATGATATCATGTATGATACTGGAATATCAAATGATAAAAACTATTTTGTGATTTAGCTTAAGTTTTATGTAAAACACATCTAAGTATAAAAAATGGAAACATAAGATATATGATATGATTTACTTAATTTCATTCCGAGCTGATCAATGTAATTTAATACATACATACTAAAATAAATTTCATGTTCCTATTTCGGCAAACTTAATTAGACCTGATTATATGTATCCTATCATGCATGATCTGCTAATCTGATATAATCTACTAATGCTTGATCACATTTGAATTGATTTATCAACTGTTACTTGTAATGGAGACGTTTATTGAAAAGAAGCGAGTTATGATTTTGCATACAAATATTCAATGAAAATGTAGTATCGATTGAAACAACAAAATAGTTTTTTATAGAAATTTTAATTATAGGAAATTAAAAATGATTATCTGTAGCTGAAATTATCGTGATGCTTGATTCAGCAAAAATATACAATTTTTAGTCAATAAATATTCATTTTTATTCAAATGGTAATTAAAATGTATTAATTGTAGTTTTAAAATTATATAATAAGTCATTGACAATGTTAATTTTACAATTTAATTTTTAATAAACAAAATTTAGCTTCGCGAATTCAGCGAAAATTCATTGCATTATTTTCCCAATGCTTCAAAATTAATTATAATAGATTAATTCTTTCATCGTAATTACTTGGTGGTTTTGAATAAACTCAATGATGACGTTAATTTTACATAATGCATATATTCCGTTTAAAATAGACATTTGATGTGTCATATCCGTAGTTTTTAAAAATATGTAATTCAATTTGAAGTCTTCATTTATTCTATTTTGCAGTTAAAATAAATATAAATATATAAAATTATAATATTTTTAATTAAATATATATATATTATATATTACAGTATCCTCTATCATATAAATTGATAACATTTTCTGTTTTTCGTAGTCGAATCAAGATTTATCCCAGACTTATTATCCGTATAAGTTTAAAATGAAATTTCCTATATTCAATCTGATGTTCAAATTTATATCAAATAAATCTAAAATGAGTACTTCAAGATGTTTGAATTGATTATTTGTCTTAAAATTCTAACAGCAAAAATTGTATTTCGTATTAACATTTATATAATTTTTTAATAAATTATAACACTATTGATTGATGCATAGATAAGTTTAACAAAAACAACAACGTTTTAAATATTTATTTGGCTGAGAAATTCAATCATTAAATCCACAGCTGTACTGCTTTGTGCCATAAAACAAAGTAAAGCTAAAGAATCAGTGAAAAATCTCGTAATTTAATCAGAAGTGTGATTGCAAGCTTAAAAAAAGTGAAGCGTTATTTTAATTAGTGAAATTTTTACTGATAAACGAGCTCATAAACACGAGTACTTATAAAATTAATACTCTTAAGATTAAAGCAAACATCATGATTCAGATCACTTTTTACCATGCATATGAGTATTAAATGATATAAGCGATGCACAATTTTGTACAAATAAAAATGCGATTTTAATATGAAAAAAATCAATTTGAGAATGAAAATGTTGGATAAAAGTACTGTTTTCTCTTCGGAAGTTTCAACGTAATTGAAAATTATTAACACAATCTTCTCTTTTGTAAATTTAACACCGTGACATTTAACTTAGCAAAAAATACTATCGATGTTATTAACATTTTTAATGATGCTAACTTTTCATATCGCAAATGAATATTATCTCAATTTTGTTAAAAAATTATTCTTAAAAAATAATTGAGATTGAGTCTCCCAAAGAAATGCATTGATTTTCTTTAACTTATTAATTTATGAATATAAAAGTAATAATTAAAAATTTCTCATAATTTTGTAAAGCTTTAATTCTAAAACATTTAAAAATTAATATTTTTTCTTTATTTTATTTAAAAATATATTTTATCACATTATAGGTTTTCTTATTGTTTTTATTCAAATAAAATTATATTGTATATTCTTTATTAAATAGTTTTGCTATTTAAACAGTACTGCATTTACATTAAAATAATATAGTAAAATTATTATTTCAAAATATAAAAGGCTCTCTATGTATATTTCAAACGGAAATGCTATTAACTCAACAGGAATTTCAAATGATTTAATCATAAAACTTACAAAGACTCCTAAAGAATTTTATTGTAACATTAATGTAACTTGAAATGAAAAATGGACAAAATAAGTAAGCATAATTAAAATGTAAAAGCATAAGAGAAAATCTGACGCTGTTTTGATAGATAAGAAAGCCAATATTATTTTTAGATTGTCATACAAATATTTAAACTTGCTATAATATTTCCATATTTTTGCATAAATCCATTGCCATTAATGAAGAATGTTATTCTTAACAGCTATTTCTGCGAAACTAAAATTTGAAAAAACGAAGCAATATTAATGTGCTGATGTGATGACAATTTTGCCTGTTAATTTGATTCATTAAAACGACTCAACTTTTAACTAATAAACTCATTGCTGCAAGTACGTAATTCCAAACAAACCTACGTATATCGTCAAGTTTATCAACACGAACAGAGCCGGATAATTGTAGTTTCGAAACTATCGATGTTACGAGTATTACTATAAGTCTACGTTTATTTTCAGCGCGCAAAATAAATTGCAGATAAAACTGAATATACATACTTTACCCAAATTAATAATTTAATTATAAAACAATTATTCGTACTATTTACGAAAGTTGTACAATATATATTATATATACCCTCACAGGACAAAATATATAGAAAATAAGTAGAATATATTTTTGGCACAGAGTTAGATTTTTTTAAATATATTTGTATAAACTCAAATAAATTTTTGCATATATTTTCAAAATATAGTTTCCATTGTGAGGATAATATTATTAACATAATGAAAATTAAAATAGAAATATTAAATTGCGCTGAGTACGAAAAAATGTCTTTGCCAATAAGTTAAAACTTTGTTGAAATACAAACGCGAACAAAAATTTGCGATAAAATATCTTAAAAAGAATCACTTTAATCTTGGAAGGGAAATAATTCGTCCGGTAGTCTGATTTAAAAGTTTGCAAGACTTTTTCCTGGAGTTTGAAATTTGTAAAGAATAAATGAACAGTCTTGAAGCTAATTAAAACTTCACGCAAACAGCTCCGTTCATTCTATATGAAAAATGTGTTGAACAATGTGGAGGCGAATTGCTGCGGCAGTAATAACGTTTCAAATTTACATTTCAAAATTGTTCAAATATTAAAAAACGTCATAATTATCTTTAAATTTAAACCAGAAATTTCGTTTTCAAACAATTGCAATTTTCAAACAATTTTTACACATAATAAATAATTCTCAGAATTGTAATTTCGGTATAAAAATGTAATGAAATGAAAATGAAATCATGAAGGTTTGGATGGTTTAATTGAAAAATAAATGTTGAAATAAAATAATTCACTAAGATGGTCTGAAATAAGCAATTAGAAATGAGTAAGAGTGTGATTAAAGTTTTGAACAATGAGTCCCGAAAATGAGCGAAGAAGCGGAGAAAGGGGTTGTGATTAACTGGTAGCCCGGTTCTTGTGGTTTACTTTTCTAGGCTGACTATTCGCGAAAGGTGGAAAGAGAAAGAGAGAGAGAGTGATGCGGATGATAACGTGCGTCGACGGGACACACGCAGGCGCACCGAATCGAGGCTGAAGGCTACAGAACGCGCTCCAAAGAATCCAAAAAGCCCAGCAACAGCCACTTGCGAAAATTCGAGTACATTGTCAGAATCCGGGAATTATTTAAGCCAACGACCGTCCCGTTCGTAGCTCTTTTCCCTAATCGTGTAACACGTTTTATCACATTCACGAAAAAAAAAAAAAAACAATTTTCGTCAAATTTCATTTATTTTAGATACAAAAGTACTTTACTTACAAATAATAAAAGCTCACTGGTTAATTAGTTTAATACAAAATGATTAAACATTTTGAATTTGCATTTTTTATTCTTTATTTCAATGAGGAAAACAAAGTTTTATAAAAAAGTGAACTTTGAGCAATAGTTTTATTAGTAAATCATAATGTGGTTTTTCGTAATAATTCCAACAATCTAGTTTTAGTAGAATAAAATGGAAACTTTGTAAAAGTTTAATTAAATAACGGGAATAAACTTTGGAATGTATTATCCAACGCTTTGAGTTGAATTGCAAAAGATAAAAAAAGCAGATTGGAATGATAACAAAAGCACTTTTGACGAATTATAAATTTAAAATTGCCTGGCCAAGGGAAAATGACTTACATTAATGGCTTATCGCACTACTAATATTTAACAAAAACTAATTTTCTTGGTTGTAACTACTTTTACAAAAGTTTCTATTCTCAAATTACGAACTTCATCGTTTTTTCCCTTTTAACAAAGTAATGCATTTTTAAATAAAAATTACGGATAAAACATAATCATTTTGTAATTATATAGTTCGCAGTTATATAGTTCGCAGTTCGCAGCAACTGTTTTCGTAATTTTTCGTAATTTTCAAAATTAGTAATAAAAGTATATTTTTGCAATAATCATTACGAAAAATATTTAATACGTTTTTGTTTTTATATTGAGAAAGAGGACTTTCGTTTCGTTATTTTAATATATTTGAAAAACATGTTTATATATTGATTAAAAACTGTGACACATTTATTAAATTTAATCGTTTAGAATATAAAATTATTAATTGTTAAATGTAATTGTTATAATGTAATATGAAGTGCATCATAATCAATTTCATTATTGTTGATTGCTTTATGAAATATAATTTCCATAAAATGAATATCTATTTATTATTACAAGTATTAATTAACATCAACAGAATAAGTCGACGATAAAAACTTTGACAATAGAATATTTAATTAAGAAAATACATAGATGTAATTTATATGTAATCAGTAATATATATGTATAATTTAGACAGTTTTAATTTTAATTATATATTTTTAGTTCTGAGCTGAATTGAACTTTTATTACACAGTCAATAATAATTATTGTAAAAAATTTTTTCAAACAAATTATTCAACTAATTTCTACTTCCGCAGACGTAGACATTGCAATTTTAAATGATTTTCATGAAAATCTTAATTAATTTCATACAATTTGTGACAAAGCTTTACCGGATTATTATATATTGAAAACAATGTTTACAATAAATACTGACAATTTAATTTTAATTTGAAAAATAAGAGATTTCAATGCAATTTTGTATTTACTTTTATATCAAATAAATTTAATAATTCAATACAAAATAATGCATTTCTTTGCATGATAAAGTGGTAGTATCAAATTAACTTTTCATTAGATTCCATGTGTGTACGTCAATTGCCTTGAAACACCCACGTGGTTCGGAGAAATATAGAAAAAAACATACGATTTCATACACAAAAAAGTGATTTCAATATTTTTCCTATTGAGATATTCGAATGAATTTCTGACTATGGCATAATATTCATGGAAATACAATAGTCTATTATAATTTCTGTATTTCTACAAACCATATCTTCTAAATAAATTATTCTGAAAAGTTTCAATTTTATCTCAAAAATTAATAATCTTATTAGAATATAACATTTCCCCAACATAAAATAAACTTTAAACTTATATTTAATGTTAAACATAATAATCTTGTTTTTTATGAAAATTACTCGTTAATTTGTCAAAAAATTGTCCAATCCTCTGTTTTTGTATTTCATTCTCATTATAGAAGTCTTATTAAAGAATAAACAAGATTATTCATAAAAAAAAGTTGATTTCTTTTTTAAAAATTAAGTTATGCTATATGATTCACAATACACATGAAAAAAGTTTTATGTCAATTTATATCGTGCTTTTTTTATTCGTATATATTATTCATCATTCGGTATTGAATATAATTATATTAATATACTATATCATTAAAATAAATAACGTACAATATTATATATAAAGCAAATAAAGATATAAATTGCTGTTTCATTCGATAACTGAATTATCAATGTTTTACGAGATTTGATTTCATTTTTATCAACGAACCTTTTTTCCTCCAATTTTATTTTAATGCTAACCTAATTTTCTCGCTGTAATTATATAAACTATTTGATATATTCCTGTTGGCATAAATAATTTATATAGGTTATTTATATTTGATACAAATGGTTGTTAGTTAATTATAGATAAAACTGACTGAATACAAATTCGAAACGTTTCTTTCCATAGCGCACGTGTTGCAAATTTTTTGCATGTTTTCTGTGAACATTTCTACGTAGAGAAGTAAACGACTTTCTAATATTCTACACACCACATGCGATTTACTTGTTGCATTTTACTCGTCTTGTAAGAAAAAAGCTTTTGAAAATTATGTTAAATAATTTGTACAAACTTAATTAGTACGAAATTTAGTTTATTATTTACATTAAATAACTAAAATTAGCGTCAGAAAATTGAATTAATAAAATCGAGATTTTAATATGAAAATCGAATGGATCATAAATGTTATAAACTTTTATTATTTATTAACGGCTCTGGAAAAGCTATTGTTTCGTTGAATAATTCCTTCAAAAATGTTCATGTCTTCTGAACATTATTTTTTGTCGACAATTGTATTTCTTGTAAACTGAATATATATAATAATTTAGAATCACAATTCTGCGATCTTAAACACACGTAATTTCTATGCAAATGCCGAAAACAGTCAAAGCAAGTTAATTTGCAGTTTTAAACGCAATATTTATATAATGCATGGCTGAGCTAATGAAATTTCTAAATATCGCAATTTGTAAATTTCCGAACGAAAAGTAAACGTTTCTGTAATAGTAACGAAAGACGTCGTCTGTACCCGTAATTTATTCACAAGTCTCATTCATGTTGTAATTTTTCATGTATTTATAAGTTATGAAAAGAACCATTTTTATTTAAGAAGTAACAAAAGAAATATTTTTTGGCATTTCAACATTTTCACAAAAAAGAAACTTTTAAACCTTCACTGTTTGAATATTATTTTTTTTGTGCTGAAATTTGATGTGATATATAATGATAAATAAATAATAATATATTTTTCTATGATACATAATTCATAAGTACTTTTGATTCACACCATATAAAAAACTGATAAAAATTCATATTTTTTTAGTATGAGAAAAAAATTTTGATGACTAAAAACATAATTTTCTGCCATTTTTTGTCGGCAAGTTAAAAGCAACTGATTATTTGACCCACCTGGCCTGACACTTGTCTTTCCCACCCGAAACACAGAGCTATTTGTTACTGCAGCATCAATACAGACATCACTTGACAGTAGTACTTATACAAGCACACGTGCACCCATACACCTTGCCCCTCCCTCCCCCGTTTGCCTCTCTTCCGCACTTGCACCTCTTATGCACAGACACCGTCGTTACGTCACCGTCGAGTAAATTCGACAATCCTGTGCGATTATTGAATTTGACGTCATGATTTGCAACATTTGTTTCGTTTAGCGGAGCGTCGAAAGGTCGACAAAAGTTCGGCCGAACAGTCGAAGACGCGCTGCAACACAAAAGCGGAGAAACCGTGAGTCGAGCTTTCGCATCTCGGCTTGGTAAATACCAAAGTTTTGCGCCTCTCTGTCGCACCAGACGCGCTCTCACTTCAACACAAACTCTCGTCCAATCGGCTCGTCTTTATTCGCGATTAGCGCCATCTCTGTCGCGCGCGCCTTATCGCGCCAACACAACTATCGGAACATGCGCGATCGCGACGCGCCATGACGACGTTCCTCGTCTTGTGTATATAACTCGCCACCACTCCGCCCGGCGTTTCGCAAATCTCGCCCCTAATGAATCGGAAGACGATTATTCCGCGCGGCTTTTACTCTCACTTTGATATTTATTTAATTAACGATCGCGCCGTCATTATACGCTCAATTGTTTAGATCTCTTTTTGTCACTACTTTTTTCAGTAGTTTAGATCAACTTTTAGTCAGACATATTTTTAGATTATGCAATATCCCATTTGAATGAATTGAAATAAGGTTGTGAATAGGAATTAATTTATATAGATACTCCAACAAGATCATTAGTTGAGTTAAAGTTACTTTTTGAATGTTGTAAAGTCAAATTGTAATCCAAAATGGAGCTAATTTCAGAAATTATTTTTATGACAATACAAAGTTTTTCCAACACGCGCATGAAAAGTGGCCTATTTCTCGACTGTTTTCGGTGGGGAAAGTAACCTATTTCCTCCATGCGTGGGAAAAGTAGTTACTTTTCCCACTCGTGAATACTTTTCCCACTCATGGCGAAAAGAGGTTAACTTTTCCCACTGAAAACACGTTGAGAAAACAGTTGTACAATATACTATATGTCAGTTTTGCGACTGAATGAAATGAAACTTTGCTAAACACTGATAGACGATTTGGAGATTTAATGACATTAGTTTAGCAATGTTCAAGTAGCTTTATGTCATCGGAACGTCTTAGTCAAATTTAAATCGATATAATTCAACAAAACGTACTTAAAGTTGATGAAAGAGACGAGCGTTTTCGCTGTAATTCACATGGCATTAAAGTTGGCATCAAGTTTGATTGATGAGGTACCGTTGCAGAAAGTTTTAATACTGGTTGGTAAGCGGTAGCGCGAAACGACACAGTGGGGACGCTAGTTTGCAAACTTCTCCGCTTAATAATTCCACGAAATATTCCCGAATCAAATATGTAAAAGGACATTCGAGCTGATGACGCGTTAGCCTTAAATTATCCGAGTTCGATCGCAAAATCCACTACGTCACACTTCATCTTTGTTTGGTGCAATCTAATTAATTCTGCTTTGCACAATGCACGGCAAATCATCATATTTTCATCAACGAACTGCATTTTTCAAATTTGAACCCTTTTTTTACATTACAAATACTGTTATGATCAAAAACTTCGGCATCAATCAAAATAAAACTCAACATTGAGCGCGAAAAGTAAAACTTTTCTACCCGAAGATGGAAAATGTTTTATAGTCTTTGGAAAGATTATTTTGTCCGTCTAAGGGAAGAAAAGTTATACTTACCGCACTAAAGCGCAAAGTTTTAATACTCTTTTTATTTGCGCTGATGCAAAAAGCTAACTATGATAAAGTATCGAAACTTTCTACTTTTGCCGCGTCCAAGTTTTTGCTTATATTTATTTTTAGTTTTGATGCGCTATAATGAATTTCCGAGAGTTAAAATTGTTCACTTATCGAGCGTTTCATATAAAAAATTGATCGACTACTGTTATCGGCTAATAAGCCTAGCTTTTTGCTTATTAGTAATGCGATTTGCGCGATGTTACATAAATTATTGATTCTTCGCGAAAACAATACGAGCGAGTGTTAACATAACTTATTCGCCAAATCGACTGTTTAAAAGATCGACTTTTTGTCAATTCAGTTTAAAAAATACACAAAAATAATTCATTAATTTAATTCCTACAGTTACGTGCTTTCATTTAATTAATTAATTTATTAGAAAAACCTGTAAATTACATTTCCTCTGCGAAAACAAAATTCACGTTTAATGCTTTTAAAGTAATGTTCATTTCCGAGTTTAATATAAATATACACTTATTGCATCGTATTTTCGCTTTTAACCATTTCACATGTTTCATTTCCATAATCATACCAACTTCTACATTTCTAAACATGTAGTTTAAATATATCAAGTAACAATATCTTGATTATTTTTGATACAACATTTTGTTCAAATGAAATTTACAAAAAAAACATTAAATAACAATAAAGTTAGTTGATTCAATAAATCGTAAAGTGTTTATTATTTAATTTATTGATAAAATATTCTATAAATATCGTCAAATCCGGCAAAAGTATTTTAATCTGAAAATTGTTTTCGTGGTGTATTTCACAAATTCAACTAAATACTCGATAGAGCGTAAATACACGGTAAATAGCACGAGCACGGACGTTGGTTAAAGCCGCAATTATCACGAACCCTGACCTAACTTTAGACAGCTTGAAATCAGACGCAATCTGATTTAGAAGTCAATGATAACATATTTCATTCGTATGTGCGTATATAAAAATACACAGATATTAATTTTGCAAAAGTTGAAATGCAACAATTTTACAAATTGAAAATCTTTGAAATTTATTTCTTTGTTTTTATCTTTGTATATTAAAAATACAACTCTTTAGAAATTGCTTTGCATTTGAATCGATAACAAACATGAAAAAACAGGAAAAATTCTGTACCCAAGAAACAAAAAAGTCGAACATTTCAAAGCGAGTTTTCATTTTCCAACATTTCACTTCAAACTGAATTATTAACACAGTGAAAACAATTTACTAACAACGTGATCTGTTTAACTATCGTTTCGATATCAAAAAGCCGAGCATAATAGTTATTTCAAAATACATAAATTCGTGCATTATTTATAAATAAAGATTTATGCTTTATATAATGCATTTAAAGTGTTCATGAAAATTTGATCAAATATTTCTGCAAAACGGACTTTTATTTGTCGTACTAAAATATATTGGAAAATGATGTATTACGCGACCTTATACTCAACTTGCAGCTTTAAGACCTTTATTAAAACTCGATGAAATAAAACTAATAAACGTATTCAAGTCGTAAACTCGTATATGAAAATCAGTTTAAAAAATCGATTGCAATTTTACGTTATTTTTTACAAATAGCAACAATTTAAATTTACTTAAGTAATAAAGAGAAAATATATTTAAAATGTTAAATAAGCAAAACACAATTTTGTTTATTTAACATTTTTTTATCAAAAACATTCAGTCATAAAATGTCAAACGATAACAAAATTAGCAATATAAAAAATAGGACTTTCATACATAATTTTACTATATTTCGCAGTAAAATTTGTTCATTTTCTTTCGCATTCCAAGATTGGCATTAATTTTAGTAAAAATTGATATCAAATGTCTCTCAGTGCACATTCTTTTGAACTGAAAATAAAAATGCATTTTCCCGCGCTTTCTCTTAAATTACAATGTCTAGTATTAATGTTTGCAGCGAAGTGTGTCGAGTGGGTAATTAAAAACACGTAAACTAGTGTAAAAATACAAAATAATTTATTCTTAATTGACTTCAATTATAAATACAAGTGAAATTAAATGATAATAATGTCCATTCACCTTTGTTCACAAATGAAATTTTGCAACTAGTTACTCAGAGTCACTAAATCCCTTTACCAACCAAATTTACAATAATGTAATAATAACCGAAACACTAAATACTTCCAATCCACAATATAAACGACGACGTCAAACAAACCCAAAAAACCATAACATAATAACGCAAAATGAATTAATCCCTTGCTCCTTTTTACGTTACTTTTTTACATCCACCAAGTCCCCCCCCCCCCATTTGAAATTAACAACTTTTTATTTCCAAACAAATTGTCCAAAATGTATTATTTACGTCGCGTGTATCCTAAACCTACTCTCCTTAACTGAAACATCCAATTAAACATATCCACTTATCTACTTTTCGTCTAAATTAAAAGTCCGCAAAGTTTTTTCGAGTATGCCGTAATTTCGTGGAATTAAAAGCAACGAAATTGCAAACTGCTCACATATTAAAATCGTATAGAAAACGTGGAGTCTGATCGTTGAAAACAAAAAAAGAAATTGGCCTACAAAGTTTGGTGGAGAAGCGATCGCGGATCGAAGCGCGCGTGTGCCCCTTCCCGTGGTGGATGAGGCACGCGCGGCCGCACGCGTTGCGGATGAGCGTATAAGTACGGCCAAGTGTGCCGACAAAGTACAACGAACAAAGAAACAGAAGAAAAACGTCACTAAAATAGTAGAGTGCGAAGAAGGACAGAAAGGAAACAAGAAAACATAAAGAAGTAAGAAAAGAGACAAAATAAGGGTAGAAGTAAGAGGTGGAGAAACGCAAGAGGGTGCAAGGGGAGGGGGAGGGGAGTTTAATAACGGGACGAGAGTCGCGCGTTTTGGTTCCTTGTGCGCGAAGAATGGGCGCGCAGGCCCCGCGTCGTAAATCGGCAGAGGCTCCTTTTCCGGCGGAGAGAATCGCGCTGCCGGCGTCGGCGGCCTCGTGGGAGTCAGCTAAGGGAAATCAATATCTCACTTGGGGTGAAGAGCGAGCGAGACGGCAAGACAAAACGGCGCACGTGAGTCGAGCGAGACGGATGACGCGAACGAGACGACGACAATGACAGATTGATCAAGAGTGAGCAAGACAAACAAACATGTATAATAAGTGCAAGAAGTGGGGAGAGAGGGAGGAATACGGGAGCTTGGGAAAATCGGAAAGGTCCTGGATAAGGATGTGAAAATTGGAAGTTGAAAAGTAAATTGCAGCGCGCGACATTCACCTTTCACTGCAGAATACGCATTTTCACATTGTAATAAAACGTTAAAAGTGATGCGCAAACTTTGTGCAAAGTTTGGCGAAAGCGCGCGGAACGGAGAGACAGAGTTGGCCAAGACAGAGATGGATGGATGGAGTGAGTGAGTGAGATACAACGCGCGGCGCGTGGCGCTCGATGCGCAAGCCCCAATGAGCGTCGCTCCAGCCGGTACGGCCGCTTGGCGGGTACTGGCGTCGACGCTCGAGACGCTCCGGAGTCCGCGCGCGTCTCACTACCCTCTCTCTTTTTCTTTCTCTTTCTCTCTCTCTCTTTTTCTCTCTCGCTCGCCATCCACCCCCCCCCTCCCGTTCAATTGCACCCCCTTCGGGACACAACCTCCCTTTCTGCCACCCCTTCGGATAACCCGAAAGTTTGGCGCGTTGGTGTGGGACACGCGCGCGACTTCGCCACCTAAACGCGCGTGGCCGTCGATGTGCTTTCATCTGATTCCGATTCCGCCGGAGCTCCTGCAGCTATTATTCGGCTAGCGCGCTTTACCCCCGCCACTTTCCACTTCAGTCAAGACCTTCTTCCCCTTCCCTTTGCCTTCTCTTTCTCGTCTTTCGTCGTCTCATCCCTCGACGACGGCGAACACACATACAGCCACCACCCCGTGGACCACCGAGCTTAACTCGTTTAGATGTCCGCGAGGATCAAATTAGTGTAATCAAAGGTCGAGCATTGTCGACGACGGCGAAACATTGATTGCTTGCGCACTTCCTCCAGTTACACTTATCATATTGTTGGGTAATTGAAATTGTAATCAATGAGATGGGATGGGGATTATTATTGGATAATCAGTGGAACAAAAGATGTTTGGGTGGACAATTGGATTGCGAAATTAGTTAGCTTGTTTTTTAACTAATGGCTGGGCAAAAGTAATTATGTTACCACACTTGCGGCAAGGCAGAGCTTAATTATTTAACTCGGTCACTTCAACGTTTGCCAATGCACAAATGAAATCGGATGTTCTACGACAATGATATGCAATTCATTTAAGGCTGGCTTTAATGGTATTTAGTAAAAAGATGTTCCATGGAAAATGGTTTTGTCGTTAGAAAAGCAATGTTTCCAAATTCAGACATTTCGTAGCAATTGCAAATTGCGATGTAACCAAATCGATATCAAACTTTGTTTAATAATAATATAGAAGTAAAATGATATTTCATAAAACCAAGCGAGTAACAACTAAACGTACATTAAAATTAATTTGGTTAAAATTTCATTAACGAATACAAATTTTGCTTAATAAGTCAAAGCTTACGATTAATTGATTTAAGCAATGAATTGTTTAAAGTACAGTAATGTTCGGAAAATGTAAAACATATAATCAATAAATGTGTGTTTGGATAACTGAGAAATTGAAGCTTGCGCTAAGAAAAATTTGAAAATGTTTTCGGAATTTGCACAATTTGCACAAATTTCGCCAACAAATATATACCTTTGTGAAAAATTGCAAGAAGTTAAAAAATAAAAAACATATATACATCTTGTTTTCTAAACAACATTCATATAATTCTAATCTTTATGGTGTTAGCAATTTACGAGCCGCTTCGAAAACATGCGTAATAAAACTTTAAAGTCGGCGACAAATTGAAAAATCAAAGGTTTTACGCAGATTTTGCATTGGAATAGATGTTGATTGTTTTTCAAACTCTTGTTGTTAACGTGCCAATGGAAAATTTATAACCCGTTATTGAATGATTTTTCCTTTATCGAGAATCAAAATCCACGGTTTACGCTTTTTTTCGACTATATCCCCATTACATACTAAAGTAATTAATAAAATTGTTGTTCAACTACTTTTTCAACTACAAAACAAAATTTCGTTCAAATCCAATTACATATAAAACGAACCGAATTTATTTAATTGAATTAAAGCGAAAAAAAAACATAGTTTAAATCACAAATACATACATTAAAATATACAAAATCATTTGATTTTATTCGCAAACTTTGGTCCGCCTTGTTTTCAACGTTACTTTATGCGTATGTTTTTATATGCGGCGGTGAAAAATGTGCAGACGAAAACTTAGTAGCCTTTGAAGCGAAACAAGATAAGAGTTCTCCGGAATCCCTCCCAATTCTCTCTGTTTTCCATCCGGGCACGACTGACTCAGATATTTAAATGCATGTAAACACAAAATTGATGCGAAACTTCAACTACACAATCTCCGCATGCCAATTCAGTTATATGCAGTACGGCAGATTATCTGGTAACATTGTTTCAATGCAATTTTTCAGTATACGATTTCTGATTCTTGTACAACAATCGTGTATCAATTTTCAATTCCCTAGCAAAACGAAAAATATATTCTTAATGTATTTTAAAAATTCTCCAAATTTACTTTTTTGGTATTAAACATCGTGAATATATTCTCAATATGTTGCAACTATATTCTCAGTATATTCTTATATTAAAAATGTATAAAATATATAATAAGAATGTGTTAAAAATATATTAACTATATATTAATAATATTTTCGCAATATATTTTTCGTTTTTCCAGGATTTCTTACTATTTTCAAAAAATACAACATTTTTTGAAAATACATAATGTTATAGGTTTGAACAAAAAATGTATTTTAATACTACATGTGCAAATAAAGTAAAATCGAAATGTTGATACTGAATTGTTTTGCAAAAGGAATTTATTTGACTGTCTAATAAGTATTTTATGACGCGCGTTAAACTTTGATAAATAAAAGAGAGGTGTTAGGAAAAGAAACAAAAGAACTTGCGAAGTTTCACGCGTATAGATACAGCAAGAGGGAACAAAGCAAAAAAGTACAGACAGTATTGCAGAAAGAAAAAGGAAAGACAGAAGGTGAGTAAAGCGAATAAAAAAAAGAGAAGGAAAATAGCAATTCCATTTCGCGGATCTTTTCCCCGAAGCCGATGCGATAGCATATAACTGCCAGTTCGTTCTAACGGAGAAAGCACTACGTAAAAGAACTTGGGGTAAAAATTGCGCAAAACTTGTACGAGGAGTAAACAAAAAAGGAATAAAAAAAGCGAAAAAACGAGAGGAAAAAAGTAGAAGAAGAAGAAGAAGAAAGAACTTAGGAAACGGAAAATATCGCGGACTCGAAAAAAGTTGTAACATAAGTAGACACTAATGTTTCTTGCCGAGTAAAATAATTTTGCGATAACAATATTACTTTTTGGGATTTAAATATTCTGCGACCGAACAATGGTTGTGTTAACGTTGAACCGTGAAAGAACATTGGCAAGTCTTTTTTGCTGTTTTTACGATTAATAATGTGAGAACAAAGTTTGAAGAATATTTGTCTGGTATCTTAAAAGTGAAGTTAATTATGAGAACAAAACTGTCGGAATTAAACAAGAAAAGCATTAATAATGCAGACATTTTGTTGAATCTATGACTCGATGTTTTTAATTACATTTATTTAAATGTCCAAGCTTGTAAGAAATGGTTGAAATAATTTGATTATACAATTATTATGTAAAATTCATAAATATGTAAAAACTTAAGCACGGAAATATCGGTTTCATACAATTTTCTTTTCTCAGTCTTATTAAGCAGATTCTACGAAAAGACGGAAGAAAAGTCGAGACATAATAGTAAAAACTGAAGTGAGATATAACCCTAAAAAATTTTATATACACATAGATTTAATCTTCTTATTTCACGTTGAATAAAACATTTTATAAAAATTAAATATGGTTATTGTATAAGTTACATAATTGAATCTCATCATAAAATAAGATTAAGTGTTGAATTGTTAAATTAGCAATTTTCCTTATTTGGAGATACTTTATTTTTTATAAATGATTATTCTGTACAACATTACGAAATCAAAAGAAAATCATAATCACTTATATGACTCATAAATGAACAATTTGAATGTTTCACGAAGAAAAAATACATGTTTTCAATTTGGCCTCCGTTTGTTCAAAAAGAACAAGTGACTTCAAAACTACTTTACGAGCGCGTTTTAATAAACGTACAATTAAATTTGCATCGGCGGTCTGTCTGATTTGTATTCAAACAGCTAAGCTTTCGGTGCGCGAAAAAGTAATTGTTATTGTAATAAATAGATCGGCGAGATATATAACAAGATAAGTGAAATGGAATGAAGTTGAGTTGGAAACATAAAATGAAGGGAAAAAGTTTTTTTGAAAAATTGAGGCGAGCAGAGAAGCACGAGCGAGCGACGAAGAAAGAAACAAAGTTCGAACGAAAGTCCGCGGAGTATTTATATAGCCTCGCCTTCAAGAAACTTTGCGCGAACAATTTATTACGGATATACGTGCCATTTAGAGACTCAGAAGTTATTATGACGTCGACAACTTTATCGGGTTTCGTAGTAGCGCTTCGACGGAAACGGAAGACGTAAGTAAAAGTAAGAGAACAGCACAAGACTGTGAGTGTCGAAAAATTTTGCCCTGCCTCAGCTACCAACTTTTTCGATTAGCTACCTGAATCAATTATCGTGTCCATTTTTTTTAATTAAGATGTTATTCGACCTTATAATTACTTTGGAAATTAATTGAATAGAAAAAAAAACTATGTAATTAGTAAATGAAATTAGAAACTATATATAAGAATAATTGTACATTCTATACTACTGAAATTATTCTTAATATTTTCTGCAATTTCTATTACCCAGAAATGATTCACTTTTCTATGTTTTACTTAGCAATATTTTTCATGTATACGAAGTAAATAATATGATATACTCGTCTATTTATTTAACATGAAGGTAATGGAATTTTTATAACGACTATAAAATCACGTTATGATGTAAAAAAGTTATGAGTTACTAACGAGACTTTTTTAATTTGTTTTTATTGTTATTATTATAATTGTAACTTTTATTACGTTTGAAAAGTCAAGACCATTATGGACTGAGTTTATAATTAATTTTATGTCCGGTGCACTTTGGCCCATTGGAATTTAATGATTTCATCCTACGTCTGACCGCATACTGATATCCTCTACTTTTTTCTCACGTGAACGGCATTGCATTTATAACTAATAATGCTTTCGCAAACTTTGTTTGAAGATGCTCGGAACAGCTTTTTAATTAAATTGTTCAGTTTATTATATTGAGTTTGTGGTCTAATTTTTTTCTTCTTATAAGTTAAATATATAAAAATTTATCATATGATTGAAAAGTATAGATATATATGTGTTCATGATCATTAGAATACACGAATAAAAAACTTATAGGAAAATGTCATATACTCAAAAACTTTCTATACCAATATTATATAAAATGCAAAAGTCTTACAAAATTTTTACTATATTTATAGTAAAATTTACTTTAAAAATTAACAATTTTTTTTAAATTGATATTAATTCATACATAGCATAGTACTTTTTACTATAATTCTAGTAAATATTAATAAATATATGTTATATATGTTATATTAATAAAATTTGATGTGAAATTATGAGTACATTTGATGAATTGATTACATCGGCAATTATGTCTGTTGAATGATCAAATTAGGGTATTTGTGATAGGGTCAGAAGAAAAGTGGCGTCAAGGTAACATGTTGCGGCAAATAACAAATCCACTTGTTACATTGGCCGTTGAACGTTGGTATAGTCGACTTAAACGTTACGGCACCATCCGTTGCCAGGCAATGAATCGTAGATTGCTAGGACGTTCATTTGTGCATCTACGGTTGCTTGCTGTGAGAGATTTACCACTCTCCATGTGTACAATTTCCACTGAAATCTGTCACTTCGTCATTTTAATGCAATCCAACACGTGTGACAAAAATAAATTAACTACCAAATTATTATTTCAAACTTTGGAAACAAATAATTTCGCAAATGAGATTAAATTGGATTTTAATATACAAAATGAATATTAATAATCATTGTTTTCATATTTGAATTTAAAGTCGTAAGTAAAAATAATGACGAGAAAAAAAGACAAATTAATAACACATCATTAATAAGTCATACAAATTCCACATTGTTCATCTTTCTATAACACACATTGTATCGATTTTACGGTCACATAAACTATGCCGGATAATTTACGTGGATATAGTTTTTTCGTTATACCAGCGGCAAAGTAGTAAAGTCAACTAAAAAATATGATTGAAATTGCACAATTGACATCAATCAATTATATCTGCTCCATATTTATGCCTTATGCAGTATAAGCACACAATAGTGCAGTTGTATGTCGTGGATACATTACATCATCGCCACATCATTGGCTATGCAAATTAGCCATGTATGGTCCATATAAAGATCTTTTATGCTTCATACGTAAAAGCAATATGTCCCTTCAAAGTTCAAAGCGGCGTTCAAAGTTTATGACCTTTGCAAACTCATTTCCACATTTTTCGACAGTTCAAAGTTGTCGCATTCTCAAAGTAAAATCAAATTTGCTTAACTTCGATAACTTATATAGAAGTTAATTTATTTTATAATGAAAATAAATTTATTTTGAGTTCATTTTTGTTTCACTTTTGTAATATACAAATTTGTTTACCGTTATAGAAAGTTGATAAAAGTTACAGATACTTTATTTTTGAATTTATTTCTTCTCGCATGAAAACTTTAAAATTACGCAGGAAGTATTTTGTTACGGTCAATAAATATTGGGTCCGGAACACAAAAGCGCTAACTCGACGGAATCCCCAAACGCGTAATCGATTCGCACGTAATGCTTCGGCGCGTCACATTTATCGTTCGCATCTTTCATATTTATCCCGGCATTTTTTTTTTTTTTTTATCGGTAACTGGTTTATATCGGTGAACCACGCGAATTTGTGATATCCTCAGATTACATTGCAGCAATCATTTAACGCCCTTAGCGAGACGCGATTTTCATTCTTATGTGTCAATATTATCTACTCAAACTTTTATGAACCTCAACTTATATGATAAACAACCAATTTATGGTTCCAAATGATGGCATTAACTCTCAGGGAAAACTTTTTAGGGGAGAATTTTTTTTTGTATGTTGAAAAAAAAATTAATATTCTGAGAAAAGAATAATAATTGTTATTTGAAATAAAATAAATTGTTTAAAATGATTTTGAATAAATAAAATAAGTTTTACTAAACAAAGAAAAGTCTCACCAATCGATGAAAACATCATGCATTTATATATCGAACATTCGTCCACGGAATAACCGGCAAATTCAAAGCATTAAATACATCACGCACTCACTTGGCGATGGGTACAACATAACTGACATATAATTTTAATCGCAAAGAGTTCAGACTGACTAGTCACGAGGATGTACATTTCTTGCACATGTTGCTCCACCAACCACAATTTTCATTCACCCCTCCTAACCACTTAATCGTCCAGCGTCGTATGCAAATCGATCATTCACTAATAAACTTTGTTCAAGATTTCCTTTTTTTCACATTTATCAAAAACTAAATTATATCCGATTTTTATATTATTTATTTTCAATTCTTTACCTCCTTTTTAATAATTATTTTTGAAGCTTTATTTTTGAACATTTATTGTTTTAACAAAAAAAGATAAACTTATTTTTTAATTAAAGTGGATCTATCAAATTTTGATAAAATAAATCCAATTTTAATGTTTATCTTCTAAAATTGAAAAATCAAAAGTAATTTAATTTAATTACTTTTTTAATAATTTAACATTTTTTAATGTAAACATACTGTGTATTTATTTATTAATAATTCATTTTATTAAACAAGTTATTTATTATTCTATTTTGGTATAAATAAAAAAGACATAAGATGTAAACAAAGAGAATTGAAATCAGGCAAATTGAATGAATACATACATATCGGGTTGACCACGTGTCCGAGTGCAAAGTTCGCGGGATGAGTTGCGCACAAGCCACGTTGGTGTTACAGTTACCTACCGCATTGACCGTATAAATGTGTTTATAAAAAATGTACAAGGTATACGTGTTACTAATGCGAGTGGAGGGTAAAGTCTCAGCATGGTGGGGACACGTAATCGGTACATTCCACCGCCTCTTTTCTCTCATCCCTTCCTTTTTATTTAACATTATTTTTTTCTTTTGGTTCAATAAGCTTTTAAGTGCTTGTGATACTTTAAATACTGCTATTAAATACAAAACGTATTTTTCATTATCTCAATAATACTTCTTCACTTTAATATTAATCGAGACACATCAGTTTTGCTAAATTGCATCATCTGTTTTTTTTTGTTTTAAAAAAATCTTGAAAGCAATTACTTAAAATATCTTAACTTTTTATTTCAAATATAAATTCGCATTAAAAAAAATTGGGATTGTTATTTTTGTGACAAAAATTTTTTGTTAAAAATAATTAGATAATTATTTTTTTAATTAATTAATTTTTGCGAATAATTTTCCAAATTAAAAAAATGAATTTGATTTTTTATTTTATTAAATTAAATTCCGTTAAATTTTATTATTCAAAATATAAAAAAATATCTTGATTAAAGGAATATTTTCATTGTCTTATAATAGGCTGAAATTGCACTAATAATTTTCTCATAATTATAGTACATAGTAATAATTTTTTAATATTATACTGCAGTCAAAACAATTATAAAATTAATTTCTTTTGTAATA
The DNA here is from genome assembly GCA_022817425.1 of Gryon sp. ZL-2020. NCBI lineage: Eukaryota > Metazoa > Arthropoda > Insecta > Hymenoptera > Scelionidae > Gryon > Gryon sp. ZL-2020. The sequence continues at coordinate 33,803 of JABFPJ010000132.1, read as the reverse complement.
TTTTATTAAAAACATTTTTTAATAATAATAAATTATAAAAAATAAAACATGATATTGAAGAATTTTTAATTATTTACAAATAAATAAACCATGATGTGACCTTGTTTATAGTTATTCATAACTGAATTAATGGATTTGCGGATTTGTTTAAATTAAATATATTATTTTAAGTCTCAAAACTAATTAATTGCAATTGTAAATTACGTTGGACAATCTAATTACTTTTCTTCTTTTGTCAAACATATTTTTCTTACGAGCTTTTTGTCTCGCAAGTTCACTGGTAAATGAACGAACACGAGTATACATTTGTAGTTTATATTAAACGAATATTTGCTTACCATCTTATCATATATTATCATTAACAAATTTTAATAATACAAGTTACATATATAACTTTCATTATAAATTCAAATTAAATCCAAACAAATCAACACATAATAATTGTTGTTCAAAATATATAAACAATATAAAAATTATATATTATGTATAAAAAATATATATAAAAATAATATAATATATAAAAATTGCGGCAAAATAGCATATATTTAAAATACAAAATTATATTTTATATTTTTATCCGTGAGGGTATCAATGTGAATTTAACGGAAAAAATGGCGTCATCTAAATTATAAAGAAAATAACGAATTACCTTTTATGTCAGTTTGTTTCATAATTTGATATGCTTGAGTTTGATTCTTCTGAATTTAATTTTGTTATGTTACTTGCAAACGCATCAAAATCTATCCGAATCCGAACCGTCCGAACGAACTTTATCAACTGAAGCGCGGGACGGCGCATGCGCGCTTAGTTGACTCTTCCCGGTTCCGAGCGTTCCGCAATAAATTTGAATTTCTTTGTTAACACATCAAACTAATGTTTATAATTTGTATACAAAACGTCTATTAGAAAGAAAATATTGTTTTTCGATTACATATTTAACTAAATGTTTAAAATTCCATTAATATAAATATTTTAAAAAATAAGATTTGAAAAAGTAACAATGCAAAGTTTGAGTGTGAAACAAAAATGGCCGCCATTCCCAGGAAAGCTGTCAATGAATTTACCCAAAAGTTTTCTTATTGATTATAATGAAAAATAAAAAATTGTTGTTTTTATGAATGCATTAAAAAGTTTGGATTATAACATTTCCTTTTTTATATAAACAAATTTTATTAAAACAATATTTTTCATATTACATATTTTTTAATTACATGTTTGGAAATTTGCATATATAAAACATGTTATATTTATCGAATAAATAAAATAAAACAATAAAACAATGATATGAGACAATTATATAATTTCTTATATAATAAAGTTTGTAGCATAATTATTTTCTAAATGATTACAAAAGCACTTCGACTGTTAACAAAATGAAAGTTCTATGAAAAATTACAATATCATACAGGAATATTATCTCATTTTTGCATGCGTCAGAGTTTCCTGCTCTGTGTTAGAAATATATACTAAATTTTTAGAAATGCACATATATTTCTTCATATCTTACTTATGTTTCGTTTTTAATTTTCAAGTTAAATGAAAATGAACAATAATCATTTCATTTCCATAACTATGATAGTTAAAAAACAATCACATCATTATTATTCATTGCGCGCATAAAGATTAAAAGCCGGATCTCCATCTGTAGCCATTCGTCCGAGCCACGACATAATGATAATAATACAAACAAAAATAAATATTCCAACGACCGTAAGCATCGCATATCGTTTATACAATGAACCAGAAGTATTTCTCCGTCGCAATGGCGGTCGTGTGATCAATTTCCACCATCGAATAAACCATTCGATCGCCGACTTTCTTTGGTATTTGTTTTCATCGTGATCAAATGTAATGCACTTGGGATCGTCATAAGCCTCGAAAACTTTTCGATTTTGGTTCGAAGAATGCATGTTTGAGTCGATATTTACAACCGAATACGGAGGTCCCAACTTTTGACTCGATACGTAATTATTCGTCATTGAATTCTCCGAATTCACAATACTCGTTCGCGATGTTGCGACGGTGTAATCTGAGGATGAAGACACGGCGTTCATTTGATAACTCGATGTTTCTACATGACTTCCAGATTTATGATCCTGTGCTGGTTTGTGTTCCCTGTCATCGCTTAACTGAAAATTAATATATTTTTCATTTTATCAATAAATAATCATTTTTGTTATTTATATATTTTTATTTATATCGTGGATTTATTATTATAATTATTAAATTATTATATACCAGAGGTAATCCAAGCCCAGCTCGAGCCCAATTTACAGTAGCTAATTTTTCTTTTAAGACATCTGCGACCGGTGATACTAAATTATTTCGTGGAAAAATTTGTGATTCACATGTTGGACATAAGTAACCAGATGGTGCAGTCGTGGGTGGTAAATTCCTTGCATAGTTATCCAAACATGCCCAATGATAAACATGATAACAGGTCAATCTCACACAGTCCTTATTGCTTAAATTTTCCGAACAAATTTCACAAATGGGTTTGCAATCACTGTCTTGGAGCCAGTGGATATATGATTGCACTATACACTGAAAATATCAACATTTATTAATATCAATTCTTATATATTATCACATACAAAAATTTAGTTATTATTGTATTACATAATTGAAATGTATTAAATAAAACAATATAATCAATATTAGCACATTCTAGCACTAGATAAAAGGAAATGAAAAATATATATTATACATCAATTATTTAATTATAATATAAAAATGTGTCGTATGACTTATACTTTGTTACTAAAATAACGTCAAAAGATAAAACATACCTTTGGATGATTTGTGACCATACAATGTTCACAAACATTGACTCGATGTTCAAAACAAAATTGATTCGTGACTTTTCTTTTTGGACACTTACAGAGTCCCATTGTTAATTGATGTTTTTGATTGAACTTGTATTGTAACAATTGATCTTTCAATCAGACTTGATCTAGGTTGTTTAATTGTTAGTTATTTATATAAATACATAGTTAACCAACAAAGCAACCATTATCAAACAATAATGAAATGTATGTTTGTGTGATGCATCTAAGGCTTGTACATTTGACATAAAATAAAGCAATTAACTTTATCGCAAATGGCGACTGATTTTTAATTTTTTCACTTGACAGCGCGACAAAATCATAACACTTTATAATATTTTTTCGGTGGCGTATAGTGGCGTACTGCCACGCGTTCTTCTTTCGATAGGGTTCCTCATAATCGCTCACCGGGAAGAATACGGTATCTTTGTCCTTGTCACTCTTACAACGAAATCTTTTTTTAACTGATGATACTTTTTAAAATAACAAATAAGTTGTATTGCATTGGTAATTATTTAATTTACTGATATATGATTTATAAAATATTTGTATGCAAAGTAAATATTTTTGTTAAAATGTGTTTTGACTATTTTGGAGCAAAAACGCAATTGTTATTTTGGAGCACACAGATGTTTACATGAATACTCGACCGAATTCCGAGTCTTGAACATAACCAATTTTTGGATAATAACAAAATTGGGATTTATTGTTTTTAAGTTAAAATTCCGATTTGGCACAACAAAAAGCGATAAAATGTCAATGCTTGGAAGTCGAGCGAGACTCGTTTTAAGTATCTGCCAAAATACTTCTCATTGCAGTAGAACAATATCATTGTCGGCTGTTTCGAAGATAAAAGAACGTATGTTTATTGAATCCTTGCATTTAAATATTTTTGCATATTACATTTTATTATATCTTTGAAATTACTATTAATTATTTATTATCTTTAGTTAATTTATTGATATTTGCATATTTCAATTGTATATACTGAATTATATATCACTTTTTTATAGTTGTCGAGAAAAAAGAAGGAAATACACTTACTATTACGTGCGAAGTTAAACCTCAGGAAGATAAATTCTTGCTAAAACGCAGCAAAACCGGGGCTTGTCCTCTTTGCGAATATGGCTTGGAAGTAAAACATACGGTAAAAAATATATATATTTTATAATTTTTTACATTTTAAAACACTTATTTTTTAATTTTAATTATACATTTTAAAAATATATTTTTCTGCAATGTATAAATAAGATAATTTGTATAAATGATTATTTTTAGGATGTTCTGATAATTAATCAATTTCTTGACTCAAAAGGACAACTGATGAAACGTAATGTTACTGGATTGTGTTTAACTCAACATAAACGAATGGACTATTTAGTAGAAATGGCTAGAGCTGCGGGTATATATTTTAATATTTTGATAAATGAATCGTAAAATGAATATATAAGACGAAATACAACTTACATCTTTTAATATAAATAATAATATATAACTTTTTTAGGTTTGTTAAGTAAAGCTTACGATACCGGAGAAAAGATTCCAAAGAGTAAATCGTGGAAAAAGTTAAACACATATTTTGATGAAGACACAATAAAATTCAGATACTTTTAGGTTTATATTTTGTAAATATATAATATAAATTAAATTCGAATGAGTTTAAAGATGTATTAAGTAATAAACTTGTAAATATGAATATATTTTGAGACTTTATTTTGCAGTCATTTCAATTAATTTAAATATTTTTATAATTAAAGCATACATTTTACTTAAATATTATTAACTATTAAAGGCCAATAGTAAATTTGTAGTTTGAATTTCCATTGAAAAATCTCATTTCTTCCATTTTACTTCGATCTGCTATTACAGTGCCTTTAACGCGAGCCACAAATTGTTGTCTATGTTTTCTGAAAATTACAAATTAAATTATTTTCAATTGTATTAGCATTAAAATAATTGGGGAGTTAATATCAAAATGACATGAGTAAAAATAAATTAAATTACTGGTTCGAATTGTTCAAATCCTTAGCCTGCTTTCTGTCAACGCAAACTTTTATATATGACGGTTCATCCTCTTGTTTGCAATATGTATATGAATACTTGTTGGGAACAACGCAGTAGGGATGAGTAGCAATAATAACATCATCATCCTAATGAAAGTGTCCAAAAATTTATAAATAAACGAATACTTATATTTTATTTAATGTAATAAAATCAGTTTTTAACTGTAAGGTGAAGAAAAATATGTACTTACTCCATCACAAGAACAAATGTCACAATAAGCTACGTTAACAAAAGCAACAAAAATAATTAAACTTTTGATCCACATAATATTATTTTGAATATTACTGTTATTTGAATATAACTGTTAAAGTGATACTGTGCGTTAATCTGAAGTGCGATGCATTTATATATTTTTTACAATCAAAGAACGTGACAAAGTATAAATATTTATTCACAACATAATCGCCAAAGTTTTAAATTGCATTAACTAATTAAATTTAATTGGCTATTTAACAAATAAATATTCAATTGAAAATATGAATATTAATGATTAAATATAATGAAAATGCCTTGAATTTAACAATGAGATATTAAAATAAAATTTACGATAAAAATCAATGAAAATGAGATTCTTTAGTTCTTCTAATGTAATGCTTATTTATTTTATACATTAACAATAAGATTTACATGAATTAACAAATAAAAATTATAATTCTGGAATATATTTACAATAGTAAAAAATTGATTCAATAATTGAATCTCATTTCTTGTATATCAGGTCTTTTATGAGTTCCATCGCAAAAAGGACGATTAGATGTTTGTTTGCAAGTGCAAATCCAATAGTCTCTGGTTTCATCAACCGCAAATGTTACAGGCCGCAATTTGATTTTCAAAAAAACATTTTTATGAGTTTCGTCACAAAACGGTTGTTCGTGACTGTGACCACATAAGCACCATCGATATTTCTTCCCTGCTTCTAGACGTATTTTGTACGGCTTTTTCCCAGCAATTACACCATTTTCCTTTTGTAAATGTGATGTATATGTGTCTTTTAAAATATTCACTGGTATTTTTGGTTCTGGATTTGGCTTAGGATCAGAATAATTTCGTTTTATCTACAAAATTAACATACAAATTATTGTATTTGCATAAAAGTAAAAATATTTCTATAAAAATAATAAACGTTTACTTAGAAAAAAATTATTTAACAAAACTTTATTGCACAAATTTATCTAAATATGTTTAATTTATTAACTTAAACAATTACAATAGATACTTACAACTGGTAACCTATAAATTGAGTTCAATAGATTAAACTTCTTTGACATCGTCAATGTTTTATTCATTCTTTGTATTTTTATTTGTACAATAATTATAAATTTAATAAATTGTAATAAAATGCTGAAAACTTCTAATTCACAGCTTCTATATAATTGTTTTTTTATTATTTAGTTTGTGCTCCTTTTTACGACAAGTAATAGACGTTTTTTGTAGACATTTAGATCATATGCTTTATTAAGTTGGTAGTTGGTTTCCTTCAAATTGTACATCGACGGAAGTTTATGAAGTTACGATTTTACTTTGAATTGTACAAAATTTAATTTCGTATATATTTCTTTTTGTTCTACAAATTATTATTATAATTCTTATTAAAAATTAATTCGCTATAATTATTTAATGTAAAAAAAGATTATCATAAAAATAGAGATAAATACCACATTTGGATAAATATTATTTTATTAAATAATATTCACATATTTTACAGTGGAAAATATTTGTTGATTACAACTTTTATTTGCGCGACACTTTTCTATTCATCAGTAAAACATTACATCACTATTAAATTCATCATCGCTAAAATATAAATTACTGCACACCCATAATTTACATAGCATTACACACATAATTTACATATCAAAAATACGAGTATAAATTATGTTAAAAAAATTAACATTTATTTCGACAATTTCAATACTTGACACATTTACCATTACATTCGTTGTCAATAAACATATATACATTTTCTTTTCCTTGTCGTATTAAAAAATAAAAAAGTTACATTTGTTATCACAATATAAAATTTAACATATTTCCTACATTAATTATCTATCTAAATGCACCAATTCTGATCCAAAAACTCCAAATCTAATTCAATTGTAATCATGTCATTGCATATAAACCCGTTTTCCTCATTAAGTATCGTATTAAACGGTAAAATGGGCCATTCGTAAATACGCTCTTGCGATGAAAACTGTTGCATTGTATGTGCTGAAGATCGTTCTCTCGTGTCTATCCTAAACGGCAAAAGTTTAAAAGAAACCCCGACATTGCACACAATTGATGAATCTCCTTCGAAAATCAAACCCACGTGCAAATAATCCACCTGCTTATGTTCATGATATTTTCGTTGGTAGTAAATTCTCCATGGCACATTTGCAACACAAAAGATGCTGTGGTAATAAATATTGCCGACGACAACTTGTGAGATATCGCACAATGTTATTTGCTTGTTTCCATTGAACATCTTTTTCTTGATATCTGTATCAATTGTAAAGAAAAAAAATAATTTTGAAATTACAGTTTGATTTGAATTTCGTGTTTATTTGAATTGGAATTTTACTTTGTTTTGATAAATATTTAAATTGAAATGAAGTCATTTGAAAAAATAAATTGTATGAAATACTCACAGTTATTATCTCGGTGGAACTTTCGGAAATACTGATACTTTGCAATATCACTCTGGCAAAGTATTTGTGAAAAGTCGGTTCTTCTGCATAAATGTGTGAGATCCATCTTCGCCAAATATTGTATAGTTAATTCTTTGAGTTCGTTACAGCAACAGTCCACTGCAGCTACATAATATTCCACCACAGTGTTTTTATTAATATTATTCATAAATTTTTCAATACAGGCATTCATTAATTTTTTTTCACGTAATCTGTAAGCTGTCCTGAGTAAATTTGGTTTTAACGTACAATCCTTAATTGTATTAGTGTACATATAAATTATAAAGTTTATAAATGACTCTGAATCATTTACAAATTCAATCGTGTCTTCGTTTGGATTATCTTTTAAGAGTTTTGAGAAATAGTTGTTTTTTCCAATAAATACAAACTTGTGGACACATAAAAGAGTTTGGCCATTTAAAACTATATTAAAATTTGGCGGCGATGGCATGTAAAGTAGGGACTCAAATGTTATGTAAGATGGTCCATAATCGGGCTCCAATTCGTATCTATGACGATTCATGTTGTGGTTACGGGAAAGTACACGCTGTAAATTAGATATTGCAGCCGTTGCCATTATGATAATTTGTTGTTTAAAAAATGTAAAAAAAATTATCTGAAACATAAAAAAATTACATATTAATATAATAAAAATCTTAGATAATTTAAAGAAATTAAAATAACAAAATAAAATATAAATGTTTTCCTTCAACTGAAAAATTGGAAAAAATTTAATTAATTATTATTATAATATTTTTAAGAAATTGATACTTTTAGTTTAAACATTTCTTTGATTTTTCAAATTTTAAAAGTATTTTAATAAAATAAATTATAATTAACATAATTGAATAAATGAATTAGAAATAATATATTACCTTTTTATTAAATGTAAAAAATTGCACAATGTTTCTTTTATTTTTGTATATGCACTTCCACTGTAAAATTAAACTATACAAATTTGTATCCGTTTACTATGACGATTCTTCAGCTAATGAGTTTAATTTAAACGTTATCAATCAATTCCGTTGAGCTATTATTTGTTTTTGGTATCAAAGTATGTTATTATTTGTATTTACGTCAAGCAAATTGTACTGTCGTGCTGCAAAACTTAGCGATAGAATATATTTAATTTTGTTCCATGCTATAATATAAGATAATGATTTCTTATTCATCAAATTAAGATTAATATATAACATAATTTGCATTAGAAGTTCAATTATTTAATATTATAACATACATTTTTCTTTTTGTATGATCATAATTTAATTATTTTAATAAATTTTAAGAAAAAAAAAAAACAAATATTTATAATTTTCATGTTTTAACATTTTTAGTATCAAGTTATTAAAAAATTAGATATAATAAATAAAGAAAACATAAGATAGATATGAAACTATTTATTTTTATGTGGATTTACATCGACGTTGAAATCTTACAATACTTGATTATCATTCAGTATCAAAATCTTCAAATATAGTACATCAAATAAACTGTTATGAAATTTAATCGTAGTTTATAAAAACATTTCAACTAAAGTATTTTTGCCAAAATACAAGACATTTACTTTTTAATTATACTGTTAAAAAAGTCGGTATCATTTTACTATTACACAGTCACTAAACAAACGTCCTTTCGTCTTACATTAACATTCGGTTTCCTCATCTAAATTCATTAAAGGTAACTCTTATTTGGTACAGTAGTGCAAACTAACATTAATTTTTACATATACACAAAGTTGAACCTAAAACAAACAAAAGGAACATATAATTTAATAATGGAGTCATAGTTATTTGTAAATTGTTCATGTTCATATAGATTTTGTATTTACTAACCGACATAGAGATTGTGGTAAGGAAGAGATAATTGGTCCGTATCCTTGCGAATTGTCATATAACTCAAATAAGGGCGCAGCAACTAGTCTATAATTTTTTGGTACCGCAACGACAGCTGCAAAATAAACAAAATATTAAAATATACAATTTTACGATTTATATGTTATTTATAGTCAATATTAAATTATATTTTATTTATATACCTTTTTCTTGCAGTTGTACTAAGAATAAGCGTTTGTGTTCTTTTGGCTTTGTTATATGTGGAAGTATATACGGATATTGCGGCGGTTCAAAGTTTGGTCTCCACCAATTTCCAATGGTATCCTCAATAATCCATTCTTGTTTCACACCATCTTGACGACCCAGAATCTGTATTTTAAATTAATATTAATTTTCTTTGATTAAAAAAAAACCTGATTATGATTCATATTATAATCTGAAAATGCGTTCGTTCTATATAACATATTAATATTATATTCAAAAATATTAAATTGATGATTATTTTGAAACAAAATGATTCAATTAATCGATGAATTCATTCAAATTGTTACAAATTTCCAAAGAAATTTTTCGAATACAAAATTAAAACTTATATTAAATAGTTTGAAAATACATTAATTTTCAACCATACTTTCTTCTAGCGCATCATGTCGAAGTCTGTGAATTAATTAAAAGTTTGTTAATTTGATGTGTACTGATTCAAAACGCATGTTTCCTAAAACACATTTCGCCTAAGATGAAACAGCTGTTTTACATAAATTAGAACGCCATACATTCAATTAAATGTCTATCAAAGTACCATGACTTGTTTTTCTCTTCTTAACAAATTTATATCGAAGTTTTACAACAATGCGCAGTTTTTACAAAACAATTGCATTTGTATATCACTTGAATTTGTATAAAAATCGTAATAATATATCGATTTGATTTACAGAATCTATTGTTTAACTTTGAAAACTCATGTTTTCATAAATTTGAATTGTTTTACCTCAGTTAACAGACGTTTCAAACCTTCCACTTCATCTTCTCCGGCATTCAATTCTCCTCCAGGCCTAAAAGTAAAATAATGTATAATTAATAATAAATTTTTATTTGTATTAAATAGTATATTAATATTTCAGTGAATATATAATGAAAAACAATATATATACACGATTTAAAAGTTATATAAATATTAAAAATATAATAAAATATAAAAATTGTATAAAATACTTACAATTTGAAAAAAGTTGTTCCTAGCTGTAAAAGTAAAACATGTGGTAAATCATGTTCGTGTACAAGTAGAACACCTTCGACACTACGGCGCATTCCTATTTTATCGTATTCTTCTCGCATACGTTGAAACCTTGCTGGCACTGATGGATCTTTCTCGAAAAGATGTTCCTTTGTTCCGAATATATAGTTTTTCAAAGGATATCTATGATAAATTCGTTATAATTCAAAATTAGTTACTATTGTTATTACATTAAAACAAAAAGGTTTATCAACATTTTATATAAATTTATACATTATCTTGTACATCAGTATAATACTCGTATATACTTTATATATGACAATTGAAGTCATACATAACTTGTATATACATGTATGTATAAATAGCTTCAATTTCTACATCATATACAGATATACTCTAATATAATAATTTGTACATAATTTAATAATACAAATCGTACATTTTGTATACATAATATTCATATATCATTTGTACTTGTGATACATCATAAACTAACACGTTTTATACATTTGAATATATACACTTGTAAAACGTGTTCATGTGCGTACATACTTTACACATTAATTATTAGTACGATACAATTTTTATGAATAAAATAAATACAGTATAACAATAAAATAACATCATTATCATTATCATTGAGCTACAATAATTATTATCACATAACCTCGTTTGCTCGTATAGTCATGGTTTACATATAGGAAATACGATACAATAAATCAAATCTAAGGAACAAGAACAGCCGTCTCATATAATTCGACATATAATTTGACACGTCTATGCTTTCGACAAAGAAAAAAAGAACTAATACAACAACATTGTTATTATTTTTGTTATCCCTATACACCAATGATATATCAATGTTTAAAATCATGTCACAAGAAAAGTCGATGATTTGCCTGTTTTTGCAATCAACGACACATTTACTTACAAATTGATGGTTCGGTTAATAGTTATCGAGGGATTCGGCACAATTTTGTTGTTGCCCTCGAAGGAGCTGTTGCTGGCTCGTCTTGGCCAGCCGCTACCTTTGACTTGTGTGCTCATTTTTGTTATATTTCTCCTTCAAAAAGTCCGAGTGAAAAATGGACAAGAAACGTTCCACTGAGTCGAAGAATCGATGTTTGTTTACAACTGCGAAGTCGTTGCAATTTGTGGGATGAAAAACAAATACCCGCTACCGGCTTCGGCTTTTCCAAGCTACTCTCGTCTCTCACCGAATTCGATTTTGAGAAAATGTATTTAGATTTGACGATAGCGTGGCGTCATTGACATGTCGAATATGACGCTATCTTCTGGAAGTTTTTGGAATCAAAGTTCAAATAAATTATATTGCTGTCTCTTTTTATTTATCTTGGAAACCGTGTGTGGGATAGAGAGACTATAACAAGTCATTTAAAAAACAAATATTTTTTTAATTAATAAATACAATTTAATTTATTATACTTGTTTATTTTATATTTTTCATTATAAAGTTAGAATATTAGTTTTTTAATATAATGTTTAATTCTATTAGATATTGTTAGTTTTAAAAACATGCTTTTTTACAACAAAAATTGTTGAAATTGCATAATTAAAATAGAAAGAGACAGCTTGATGACATTTGATGAAGTTGAAGTGAAATGGCAATACATACACACTTTTGCGCGAGTTTTACAATTGCGAAACTAATCTTTGGCTTCTCATATTCGAAGGCAGAGTTGTTATAATTGTTCAATCAGTTCAATTTTATTTGTATTTCACATATAGTTTTGTAGTTCGTATGTATAAAGATAAATACTCTTAATCAAGAATAGAAAAGAGTTAGATCAAAAAATATTAATAAAATATTTTTGATAGGGTGAGAAGCATAATTCGTCGCAATGTTGAACGAAATCGATACGATATTAACCAAGCTCGAACAAGCTGAACTCGATGTAAGTGTCAAATTTGGAGGTTAAAGCAATTATTTATTGTTATTTTTATGCAATTTAGTTCAAATAATATATTTATAGTTAAGACTAGTTAAATTATATAATAAGCTGATTATTTACAGAAAATAATTATATAGTTATGTAAACTTTTCCAAATTTCAAATTTTATGTTAAACTTTAAAGTTACAAGTTTGTTATTTAAATTGCGCTTCAATCATTCGAAATTTGCACTATTCAAAATCAACTTAAAGTTGATAGAAAACATTATTAATTTTCCAAATTAGAATAATTTTTAGACAAGAAAAAATGGGTAAGTTTCGCTAAGAAACATATTTTGGGTTTAATAAAAAGAATAAATATCTCTTTTATTTTTGAATAAAAATTATTTATTCATAATGTCGCAAATAATGTTTTTAAAATTAATACTGAATTATTCTTTTAGTCTCCAGATGGAACAATTTCTGATGAAATGTATGCTCAATTATTAGCTATTTATTTATACCAAAATAACTTGTAAGTATTACTTTATAATTCAATGGTGTATTATAAACAAAGATATATAATGTTTGTATTAAAAATACATTTTTACAAACTCAGATGTTATGCAAAATATTTATGGAAGAGAATTCCAGTAGACATAAAAATGTCTAGTGCTGAATTACGACAAATTTGGACAGTAGGTCAAAAGATGTGGTTGAGAGATTGGCCAGGAGTTCATCAGGCATTACAGGCAGAATGGAGTGAACATGTTAGTGAAATTATGACAGGATTAAAAGGTATATAAGTAAACAGCATATATATAAGACATATAATAAAAGTATATTATATATAGTATAATAATAATACTTTTTTGTAGAATCCATAAAAGCGCGTGCTCTAGTTCTTATTTCTGAGGCTTATTCGTCCGTAAATGTGAACACTATGGCTCAAATGACAGATTTGTCTGTGGCGGATGTTCAGCAAGAAGCGTTAAAAAAAGGTTGGTCTATCGACGGAAATATGGTTCAACCGATCAAACCTGAAAAGGAACAGCATTCAGCAATCCCGGAAACGAGCGCTGAGAATCAACTTTATAAACTGACGCAATTCGTATCATTTTTAGAAAACTAAATCATCATGCAAATATTTGTTTCAGTTTGTTTTTTCGTGCAACAATTAAACAAAATAAAAACTCGGTACAAAAAGGTTCGTCATTGTTCGAACAAAATGGAACTGCAACTAAAAAAAAATGAAACTTGAAGTAGGATTTTTAAGTTGATGAACACGTGGTTATTAAATTGTATCGAGACGTACGATATTTTTTTAAAGAAAACTTTTCATGATGAAATTGGTGCACGTAACCACGTTACAAGGCAAATCTGAATGGAGTGAAGCGGTCGCGATAATATATTATTATTGACATTCTATGAGTGCGATTAATTGACTGATCCAACGGGTACTTGTGATTGGTATAGACGTAAGCCTTAGCATAAATGTATTTAAGTCGATCGAAAAAAAGTGCAAAATGGTTTTCATGAAATTTTGTTTTAATGAATACATTATTTATTGTCATTTTCAACAAATGTCTTGAAAGAAATCCTGTCCTTGTATCATACTTCGAAAACAACCGAAATTCAAGTCGAATGAAATATTCAGTTTTACTGTGGTGCTTGCACAGTCATTATTATTAATTCATAAACATTATTGTTAAGATTTGTCAAATGTAAATATATGATTAAGAATACTAATGAATTTGTAAAAATAAATAGTTTTTAGAGACTAACAATATTGAATTTATATATTTTATTAATTAAACAATATAAAATCACTTAATTTATGTTATAACATTTTTATTTAGAAACGCAATTCAATTTTATTTGTTTCAAATGATTCAATTTCTAATATTCTGTTTGGATAAAAATGACACAAATATTAAGATTACTTTATTTAATTTTCAAACTTTCGAATAATACATTTTCTAGCGTGACAAAATGTATTCTAGTAGTCTTTTTAATATCAGTAAATGTAATATAGAATAGATTTGCGAGTTGCAATGCGCTCAGTCTTACTGACCATTATGCAACTCTGACACCAATGTGAATCAAAATGACTTTCAATTCGCAACGTAAATTGCTTTGATTTTGAGAAATCAATTTAGAGAAACAATATAAAACATCCAATTCGATTTCAATGAAGATTTGGTCAGACTTCCTTATGGCAGACCTTTAACCTTAATCCTCACTGTCCTTCGAGTAGTTTAAGTATACAATTTTACTAAATCATTTTTGTATCTTTTGGTATGTCATTTCTTATATTTGAGAACAATTTATTTTTCGTATGTACGAAAGTAATATATTACATGTGCTCTATTTTGCTTTTTATTTTCATATACAATATTACTTTTATGGTGTTCAACAAGTTATAATCAAGTTACAGTAAACGCAATACCTAATGGAAGTTTTAAAGAAAATAGAGATGTAATCGTAAAGGTTTAGCGTTTTATCGATATTAGTTTGACTTTTACAGTAACTTTACGGCATCTTTAAATTTATTAATGTAAATATAATTTATTTGCCAATCTCAAAGTTATTTATTAAGATAAAAGTTTAGATGATGTAATCAAGTAATGTATTTTATATTAAATTTATAATTGATATTTTATTATCAAAGAAATAATTCCCATTTTATGCACTTATAACAAAAAACTACAAGATAAATACAAGATATGTGATTCATCAGATTAAAAAACTTATTACTAAGCATCAACATTTCTCCCCAGTTGCATCAATACATGTTAAGATGAGAGTCTTAAGTAATTTACATATTCAAATTTCGTCTTATCAGTTTCTCATTGTTTTTATTCCATTAAAAGTAGTTCTAATAACTTTCACAGCTCGAGTGTTTAAAAAATGTACATAAATAATTGCTGAAAAAGGTCCTTCTACATATAATATTCTACATTCTCACTGTTGCAGTATGAAACGTAACAAGGTTTATCTCATAGAAAATCAAGAGAGAGAGAGAGAAAGAGAGAATAGAAAGACTTAAAAATATCATTTGCACCATCATAATGCCAAAAATAATGCGGAATTAGTCGGAGCATCTTCTTGGGGGCTTGATTTTGCAACATATTAATAGTTGTTTAGATAAAAGAATGGCGCATAGTTCACGGAGATGGCTCACGATCAGTCCTCGTACGAATTGTTCGTGCTTTTGAATAATGCAAATCATCGTTATTCCGCGAGCTATGATTGCATCGCGATTGTATTTTTATTAGTAGAGCACGAGCGGTGTTTGCGTGTGGGTTCGATGGTATAGGTGCTGACATGTCGAAACGATGGGCAGGTTTCGAGGGAACGTTATTGTCGGATTGTTCATAATTCCTCAGCAACACTTTCGAATCGTGCCCGGCGCCGTTATTAGCTCCTCGCCGAAGGAGATTACCAAGCAATGAGCAGCACACCATTCGCGTAAGGGCTTCCCGTATATATATATGTATTTACATATATATAGATACATATATAGATGCATATATATGTATATATGTGCATCGACATCTTTATGATGTTAGCTCGTCGTAATTGACGAGTGTTCAATGAAATGCGATGCTTTGTTTTAGCCGCTTAATTCCACATTCAAATTTAAAAAGGACAAACCAAATTTATTTATATATGTACTCTTATGAAATTAAAGATTCCACTTGCAAATAACTTTTAACTTGAATTATTCGCTTCTGTTGATTTAACTCAAGCGTTTGCATGCTTAATTGAAATATCAGTCAATGTCTGGGTTGAATTTATGGTTAAAACAAGCGAAACTGATCGTCGAATAAACGAAAAACGATTGTGACTATATTGCCAATTATAAATTGGCAGATGATTATGAAAGGCTGGATGTATTTACATCGGTGCTCATAAAATAGTTGCAGTTTGGAATCATGAGAAAAAGTCACATACTCATATTTAGACGTCTTCCTAAAAGAACAGGAAACAGGGATGTAGATATTTAAGAAAGGTGAAGTTACTTTTTCATAATCATAATTGTTCACGTTCTGTCAGAAAAGAAATGACAGTAATGGTTGGTTTGGATTTGTACAATTTTCCGACTGGAGTTTCTTGCTGTAATGTAACTATTATGACATTTATTAGAATTTGTATTTTATTCCTACGCTATATTGAAAGATACTCTTCTTCTAAAGAATTTCCTCGAAAGAAAAAATATCGTTTTTCCTCATCTGAATTGGAAAAAGTAGAATTTGAAACAATTTATCAGTAGGATTTGAACTTCCGTCTCAGTTTTAGCTGATTTAACTTTCGCTGTTACTACGAAGAAAAGATTTTGAATTACGTTACATATTACATTAAATTGCATATTCAAATCACTTATTACATTACATTAAATATTCCAATATCACTTATTAAAATTAACTTCCATCATCTATTTCTGGATTCATCTAAAGATTTCTGGTGGGTTTTTAATTGGTAAACCAGCTTGGATGATAATTTAATTCAGCAAGTCCGGTAATTAGTGTGAATTAAGTCAGTAAATAGCAAGGATGCCAGACAGATCCATCGAGTCTGACACTTAATCTAGCAATTAGTCTGTTATCTGATTAACGAGCAGACCCATTGTCAGGTTCTCTGATGGCAGACTCCATTTCGACATTTCGTTGTCGCCGACTCGACACCTGATGCAAACTGAAACAATCCTTTCGAACCAACACTTGAATTCTATAAATGAAATTACCCAGCAACACTAAACGATTGACATTTTAAACGTTTGAAATTAATATGTAAATCATTTCATATTTTGTTTGGGAAAGAAAAGAAAACGAAGTTGCGAATTTTTATTTTGACGAAGGTACAAAGTTGATGAACCACGTTTCTCTGACCACGCAATAGTTCCCACAATGTTATCTCGTCACGTCGTAGGTGTTGCGACTGGGAAGAAACAAAGTTTCGATTTTATTTCAGTGATCGAGGTGTGCTCTAATGTCCCCTATTGTGTTAGCCAGGTGCAATTGTGCAACGATATGGGTAACGATCGATTTCTTTTAGTGGAATGTGCCGACGGAGGTGGTACCGTTAGTGCCGAGCATTGCTGAGCGCACCCACCGCGCAAGAAAGAGATTCCCGAAGAGCCTCTTCCCCTTCAAAATAGCATCCATTATCTTCCGCGTTTATATATTTCTTTTTCATTCTATTCTCGACGCCTTTTCTTCTTCTTTCCTTTCTTTTTCAGCACATACTGCCTTACTTCTTGTTTGTTTGTGTTATTTATAACTGAAACACGATTAAGAATAAATTGACACATTTCTTTTTTTTCACTTATTTCTTTTCTTTTTTTTTTTTTCTTTTGGAAAACTTTTATGTCGATTGGAGGAAATTTATTTAAATGTCGACTTGATTGTTCTCTCTTCAAGTCTATTACTATGAATCAAAGTTTATAACTTAATCTGCCAGATTGTGATTGAATTGACAATATTTTATAGCGAAGAATACGTGATTATTTTCATTATCAGATTGATAATTTAAGTTGATGTATAATCGAATAAAATAATTCTCTCTCTGTCTGCATAGTTCTCCGATGTTTCTATGCCTTTTTTCTATTCTTGTATTAGTGCTTGTTATGGATGGATTAATATTTTAGAATAATTGGTTTTTAAATGGAATAATTATGATGGCCATTAACGTTTTCTATTAACATTAATCATTAAGGAGTGTTCAATTTGACTTTTACTTTCAACTTCGAAATATTTTGAAGTTATTAGTACTTTAAAGCAATAAAATTCATTGGAGCTTAATTAGCGGCCCATTTTGTCATAATTATTGTCATTGCGGTGTCATAATTATCCAAATTTGATTTTTACATCAAATGATTATTGTCATATTTTAATTATACGTCGTATAATTATTTTGATTACTTTTTGCATTAAACAATAATTCGGATACGATTGTACATTTGTTCATGTTATTAGCTAATGTATACTTCACGAGATAATTACTTTTCATGTTTGTTTAGCGTATTCATATTCATCTTCCATCGTTTTTGTGTCAGTTGCGTGGGGGTAATGCTCTTGTATGAATGCTTACATTTAATTAACATTTATCTGTGTGAATTTGTTCATATGTTTGTTTTATTCAATGATGATGTATGAGATATAACATAATACTTATGATAAAAATAGAATAACTACATTCAAATGATGTACCTTTTCGCATTGTAAAAATTACCATTTTTAATTAAAAAATAATATTTTTTTAAAATTAAGAGGATTTTACTGATTCTGAATAGTTAGAATTTCTGTATATTTGTATCGCTTTTATTAGTTTTTATTTAGAGCGCATTTAAAATGCCTACGGGCGATAAAATCAATAATTTGCCATGTCATAGGTACGTAAATACCACATTTTCGTTTCCCTTTTATCTCTTGATTAGTAGCTTATCTGATTAAGATGTACAAATTTTGTTTTACGTCATAATCCAAACTATCATCATTAGTTTGTTTCTCACATGTACATCGTTTGAGATTCTAAAGGTGAAACGAATTAATTACAATTTTTTGTTCAACAAGTATATATAGAAATCAATTCAAAATGGACTAAGAAAATGTGTACAAACAAAAATAATATTAAAAATGTACAGAAATCGAAAAGATGTATGTAAAATTTCTCGAAGTTGCAGTTGTAGTATTCATGCATTCGTGTTACTCTTTCTACACATTAGACGAATTGATAATAACTTAGCACAAATTTATATAACTGCGCTAGGCGGCTTGTTTAACATAACTAGTAGAAAAACCCATTAAAGATGAATATACAGTGCTCACTATTTTCTGCGGGATGTTTCATTGCATTCTAATTATGCAGAATTTTTCATTTTTAATATTAACCCTAATAATTAAATTTTAATAAATAATTTATATTATAGTTGCAAACGTTTGCGCGTATATTATGCAATTATGTAATTCTAAGTTTAATGCAAGAAGACAGTGCGAATAGAAGAAGAAGAAGCGAAAAAAAGTGGCATTAATATATAGAATGAAAGAAAAAATAGTTTTTAACATTTACATTAAATATAAACATAATAAATGATAAACAGAGGATTTTAGGACTGTTGAAGAGTGTATAGAATTTATAATCAAACGGCTACGAAAGGCATGGAAAATAAATTGCATTACGTCGTATATGTATACTTTGCCCATGGGTTTCGATGAAAACGTATTATAAAAGGTAAATGATGTGGCGAAAATTGCAACATCGTCGCTGCGTGAATTATGTTACAAACATTGCAGAAGTGCATTTTGTCAATGTTCATGACAATATAATGCAGATATTTATATGTTACTTATGCGTATTAGTAACACCACAGAGACGGAATACAATGCAACATCGATACTATATACACAGAGCCGCTCTTATAATGCTGTCATAATAAGCTTAAACTTCGTGTAAAATCAAATATATACAGGTTGAATGTTGCTGAACGTTGCATATATATGTATATATATATATGTATGTCTCTAATGAAAAGTAAAAATGATTGTTTACAAGTAAAAAAAAGTATCTTTTACTTGAATCTTCTGAAGTGATCACGAGGAAAGAACAATCTTGGAAAGATGGCAACTTTCTCGTTAAATACTAAATATCGATAAATTCTTACGCGATCTTATCGGATTTAATCCGATGAAATCTAACAGATATCGGACCAGATTTGATCGCATCGACGAATGAATCAAAGCGTGAACATCGTTTTGGACTAAATAAGAGAAAAGGGACTTTTTTAACACTATTATGTTACATGTAATATAATCGAAGTTTCAATTGAGCATTAAGAGAAAACACGGATGATAATTATGGTAATGGATGACTCTTGTTCGATGATACAGAGAAAGGGAAAGAAAAAAGATCTCTCATATATAATAATGTTTATGTGTGACATTATTGCTTGTCTGTTAATGGAATATAACTTTTCAAATTTATTATTTATTTAACAAATAAGTGATTGTATAAGGTGTTCAATGCAGCCAGAAAGTCGGCAAATATTGCAATTCTTCAAACCAATAAATTATACTTTCAAAGAGTATATGGTTTCGTATTAGTGTCTGATTAGTATTGTCATGTACATAATATTCAATCGTTTAGTGCCAACTGCTCTTATATACTGGAATATTCAGTAAAATTGATACAATAAAGCAATAATGCCGATTGCATTTGCTTGCATTATTGCTTGCAACATAAATAGAGTAGCGCATGTTCGCTTTTAATTTGCATCAACTTTAAATCGAGTAAACCAAAATTTAATGTCCCTTAATACGTTCAATTTATTACTACAATTTTCATAAGTTATTTGAACTCTCATTTGTACACCTTTGACTTTAACATAAATATTTAAAAGTCCTTTTGATCCCAGAAAAAGGACACTCCTATGCCACTTACTGTCGACAGACAAAGACAACATCAGCATCGCAATCGTTTCAAAATCGACAAAATACAATAGCAAATAAGTCGAAGCATGCATTGCATCAAAGTTATTGTTGAATTGAATTCATACAAATCTATAATCGTTTTTCATTTACTGGAACTGCATAGTATGTCTGATACCCATCACTTAAAATTTCGCCTATTTGGATGAGTTAGTGGGGTATTCTCTTATTTTCCTTTTTTTCGCATATTCTTTGCATTAATAAGAACAATAGTTGCGAGGATGAAAGCGTTGTATGTAGAAGCGAGGCAGCGCACGCGTGTATCTATTTTGCGCTCCCCCGGCGCAAAAAGAAGGAGCGAGACAATGGTGGCGTGGGCGCAGTAACGCGAACCCTAACCTAAATGGTGATCCCATATTCCGTTCTCCTTAGGTGCGCGCGTCCCGGTGTTGTGGATCGTGGTATCCCTTCCCGCGCCACCTACCGGGTCAGGTCGCGACGGAGCACTCCTCTTTCACCCGGCTGCGAGCCAAGTCTCGAGCGCCGAGAGTCTCACCTCACCTGTGCCTCAAACGCCATTTCTTCTTTATCTAACAGCGTTTTGCTTTGGCTTTTGCCTCGTCGAGTCTCAGCCTTGCGAAATCATCCTCACGCCAGGATGATTCGCTCTTCTCGTTCGTTTTCTTTCTAACAGGGTTATCGCGGGGGGCACGAGCACTATTACATTATATATTCGTCAGCGGAGATATTTTTTTGTCTTCGGCGAAATTGATGGGGTGCAGCCGTAGATAGGCTCGGCGAAATATTAATGTAACACATTGTTTGCGGGGGGACAAAAATTGGTAGTACGCCTGCTGTAATGTATGTAGTACATACGTCGAGTGATGTATAGGGGAGAGTCAGCTCAAATAAGATGAGTTATGTCCTCGTCTATGGGCACAAGAGAGATTGTGCAAGCTCCACCAATTGACACTGATGAAAATCACGCGCGGTCGCTTAATCGATGAAATGGATGAATTCGTTTTGAATGATGTTTGTTATTTATATAGGTTTATATTTAATTATCATAAATTATTTAATTGCAAAAAGATGGGAGAAGTACGTATGAGAAAAGTAGCAACAAATGTTGAAAACAAATTTCGCAAGATATTTCGAGAATTGGAATTAATATGAATCAATAAATTAAAGTAATTTTGAAGGGAAAAAATTGGCTGAACTTATTGATCGGCAAAAGAAAAACTTAAGACAGAGTCAATCCTCTGACTTTTAATTGACTGTGTATGAAAAATCGTTGATAATCAATGATGAAATATATAATTGATGAATTGGCAAAGTGTAAAAAGTTTGATTCCAGAAAAACGCTGCAGATATTCATAGGAAAGCGAATAATTGCAATCGACATAGTATCAGCATCAGCAAAACATATCGGTACACACCATATGATAAACATGAAATCACCATTAAATTTTCCCAATATATTACTTAAGCTGAATGATGTGTTTGCTTTGAAACTGGTAAAACTACTTCTACTCGCGGTCGTAAAAATTTTGATCATCGAATGTAAATTCAGATTAGAATATGGAAATCTTGAGATTTACAGAAAATCCAAATTTAATTGCCGTAATCATTTTCTATCAATGACTAATTTTGCATTTCACAAATTTGGAATTCAAATCAACCGTGATGTATGCTTAGCCGACGATCAAAAGGAAAAGTAGTGCATAGAATTTCAAGACAAAAAAAACTATTTGATATTATATTATACTGTTTAATTCAAACACTAATGTATCCATTTGTTATAATACATAAAAAACTTTTTTTTATAATGATCATCATCAGTCATCATCATGATCAGAATTTTATATGTTTTATGAATTAAATGTGTTACAAATTGAAATTTCATTGGATTAACTTTAAACGTCTTTGTAATTAATAATTAATAAGACAGATATCCTCGTAAATATAATGGTAGGAAAATGCTTTGAATGTAATGTGTTAACAATGTTTCTTTCAATTTAATCAAGTAAGCTTAATTGACAATGAGTCTTATTGATATTGATTTTTTCACATAATCAAAAAGCGCTCACAATATTGAAGATCTGACAATAATCAACATCGATAATCGTGTGAATCAGAGTCGACTGATTTATATGTGTATTTAAGCGTTTTTGTAACAATAAACGAGATTTAATCAAATGTACATCGAGATTAATAGTAGTTTCAACATCTGTTGTTAAACGCAAGTAACTGATTAAAGACGTCTATTGAAAATATGATAATTATTATGCAAATAAGAAAATTTAATTGACATGTCAACATTTATTGATTTTCAAATTGTTATATCGCTTGACTTTTCGATAATATATACATTTTCAATTAAATGTACAATTTATTCAACAATAATCTTTAATCATATTTATTAATAATAATAATCCGTTCAAAATTCAACAATATTTAATTTCTGCAAACCTTTTTTCAGTGTTTTTTCTCAAAACACTGAAAACCTCCAAAAATTTAAGTTAATAAAGTAACAAAAATGATCCTATTTTCTACGTGAACTTTAACATCGTTACGACCTTGATGATTTGCATTCAAAATCATCGCCATAAGTTCTGCGAATAAATATAATTTAAATAATGTTTACATTGTTACAAAGTCTTTATAACAAAATTTTGAAATACATAATGTTAAGAATATTAAGAAAACCGATACTTTTCTTAGAGTAAAATGAGCGTGTAATTGTCGTGTAAGAAATGCCTTTTTCTCGCACAAAGCATGTCGCTATGAAATGTTGTAAAAACGAGAAAAATTGTGAATTTGCATGCGATAAAAATGACGAAATTGCAAGTTATTAATATAAGCACGAGAAAACCGATTGCATCCGTGAATGCGAGATCGCGCGTGCGCACGTGACCTTTTCTAAGATGGAGAGGATACAGCGAATGTTTTCAACGAGTTAATGAATACTTTCCAGATCTACGACATAGTAGTCACACCTATGAATTATCGAGATATCGGATTACACAATGTCAGATGAACACAACCTGTGGCTACCAGAAACAAATCGACGATTCTCGCTAACGAATTGACACGAAATCCGTAGTCGGCATAAGCCCCCATATAAATATAAATATACTTGAACTAATCTGAAAATAAATCTAATAAATGTTAAGACAAAGTATCGTGAAAACAAATTTGAAAAAAATATAATGCGCGGCAATGTAAAGAAACAGGTGTTTTCTCTATAGATGTTCGGCCGATAAATTTGAGATATCGTGTTATTTTGGATTACCCGACTAGCTTGTATTAAGACAGTTGTTCATCGAAGAAAAAGGTCACGTGGGTAATTTAATGGGTGCGATTATTTATAGCTTGTGTATGTATCATGTGTTTTTTTGCATTTTTTGTTGTACTTCCAATTATTCATCCTCTTTTTCTAACGAAATTAAGTTTTACCGAAACATGGATTACATCGATTTTATATGCTCAAAACACTTGTAGCTTTTTATTAGGCTCATATTATTTCAGTTGTATACTTTCAGACTTCAATTACAATTTTCGTTAAGAAAAAACAAATTTTGCCAGAATTAAAGGTATTTGTTAATGTACCAAAATTGACTTGAATTACAAAATAAAAATTGACTTGCATATTTCGAAATTTCAATTACAATATCTTTAAATTTCCATTTTGTTCGATAATGTTGCAAATGGTTTTCCACTTAGCTAGTTAAAATAATCAAATACTGGAGACTTTTCATAGAAAGTACTACATTACTTTAATAATGTTGTGGTTACATATTAATTTTCATTTTACGAGCAAACTGTATATACCCTTTAATTAAAACTGCTGCAACAATTTTCAATAAATTGTGTTCAGTATATTTTAAGTGTGTCAAAAAATGTTGGTATATTTACATTATTAATTTAAATTTATAAAGTATAATTAATAAAATTGCATTTTATCTATTATTAAATCATTACTATGGTGGATAATAAGGATTTCATGCGATGAATCGTGCAAAGGTATTGCTAAATGCATCTGAAACTGAAAGGGACAGTGATGGAGGATAAAAATGGTTGTGCGAGTATTCACAAATAGCTAAAGAATTACAATGAAAAAGTCAAACATGTGCAAACGTTCGAGAACTCACGCGACTTGATAGATTCACGGCTGACAAAGCGAATTGGGTGAGAGTGCAAAAGCACGGTAATCTGCGATATCACGCCGGCATGCCCGAGCCCGAGTAACCGGCGACGTATAATTATCATCTGGCAAGGGTCTATCCCACGCTCGCCACAGGTTAGATATGCGCTTTAGATCCGTGCATATGTATCGGAACAATTCAATTTTCCAAACCCTACACTTTGTACTAAAGCCTTGTAAAATGAGCAGCGCCAATAATTATCTCACATGTTTTACTCATTCTTTTTGTTTTTCAATCTTTCACCGCGTGCAATTCTTTTTTCATTTTTTCCTTCTCTCCTTTACCTTTTTCCCGAATTGCTTCATTTCAAGTTGCATGATGTGTTTGTGAAAATTTCAGTGATGTCGTATATTTAATTTGCATCGTTTATGAATTAACATTTAAATTATAGTTATTATGTGATTTTTGTTGTGACGTGCATTTTTTGCGTGTTTTGTACATGTGACACAGTTAGATTGATGACAGTTGGATGATTTCGGAAATTTACCGAAGAAAAGTCAAAAAAACATATTATTGAAAGAATCTGATTATATAAGTTTAAAATGATTTTTAATTGAATTCTGAATGTATAACATAAGTAATAGGTTTAATGATAATCATTAATGTAATAATCGGTGTCCGAAATTGTGGGAAAATTTGTCTTGAAATTTACTCGCAATTTTGACTTCTGTGTCATCAATGATGAAAAATTATACATTTAAGTGAGTTTAATTCGAAAATTGAAATAACTGTGTCGGTATTTTTACATAATGATATATAATAACATAAAAGAAAATAATTTTTCTAATGAAACATTCCGAAAGATATAGTTTCTTATAAAAATTTGAACTTAAACTGAGACTGTGAATCCTATTCAGGAAATTCATTTTTTCGCCGTTCGAAGTTTATTATTTTTCAATTGTCTATTTCAGATTTAATTTAAGTCTAATTTAATTTTTGTGTCTGAATTTGGATTTGTTCCGTTTTTGTATTTCCCTTATCCATTTAATATTAACACTTTTTATTTAGTCAGATGTGTCTCGTAGGGTATACAAATTTAACGCACGTTTATTTATTATTTAAGCAAAAGTCATAAAAATAATATCCGATACAAATTAATATTTAGGATTTAATATATTTTAGTTCATCCATTCATTTATTTATTATGATAATAAAATTAAGTATCGCAGTTACTCAAATTGACCCTAATGAATAATTACCCTACA
Source organism: Gryon sp. ZL-2020 (assembly GCA_022817425.1). Taxonomy (NCBI): domain Eukaryota; kingdom Metazoa; phylum Arthropoda; class Insecta; order Hymenoptera; family Scelionidae; genus Gryon; species Gryon sp. ZL-2020. The sequence continues at coordinate 7,455 of JABFPJ010000132.1, read as the reverse complement.
ATATAGTCACTCGATCTTGCTTACTACATTTTTAACATTTTTTTTCTTTTCAGGTCAGAAATGGCGTGGACAATTTTCCCAGTTTATTCGACCGTGTACATTTAATAATTAGAAAAACAGGTTTAAGGAATCTCAAATAAAAGTATTCTTTGAGTTGTAAAGCAGTTGATGTTACAGAAGTTTTTGTTAAGCTTAAAAAAGAAGTTTTAACTTTTAAAGTAAGTAGCAGTTTTTAATGATAATATAAATCTAATATTGAACATTAATTGGATTATTTATTATAAATATATTGTCGTAATTAATGATTTGATAATAACTTTGTCTAATGGATTTTACAACTCAATAATTATTAATGCACCTTTAAATATATGGATCGATTATTTCAAGGTGTTGAAACACCATTGAAAAACCTATTTAAAAATAATATAAAGTTTTGTCGTTTAACAAAATTGATAAAATGTATAAGTCTTACTAGAAAAAAAATATAAGGAAGTATCATTTGTTCAAAAAATTGTTTCATTGATACAAAAAATGATGAAGATGCATATGTTCCAATTTTAATAAAAATGTGATGTTATATCGTGTTCTTTCTTTCGCTAAAACATAATTTTCTAATAATAAAATTGATATTAACTGAAGCTAAACGATACTTTGCATAATTCATTCTATTGTTCTTTTCTGAATATTTCAAAAAATGCTGCAGTGATTCAAATTAAATTTGTTCAAGTATATTAATTAAGGGCATATAATTATATTTGTTTATTTTAAAAATACATCAAACATTTAAGGATTTGGTAATAATGAATGAAATAAAATATCTATTTATAAGATTAACATCATTTTATTCGAGAAACACAATTTAGAAATGGTTACTACTTTATTTATATATTTGTTCTCCATTCTCAAAACTAGCATTTGTGGTTCAATGAGTAAGTGTATATTGTCTAGCAGTACATCATACGACAGGCGCTGTTGTAATTGACCGAGAGACATTATCATTAACGAATAAAGAGATAAATTTATATATATCATATCGTAAGAACTGAATTTTGATTAGTTCCAAGTATAGAAGGGTTGCTTCAAACTTTTACTTAAAGTGAGTGCAAGTTTCGTATTGAAAGAGGAAAAGGGTTAAATCATGTCCATGACCTTTTTGTGCATGATGTGCAGGATCTATTATTAATAATTAAACGAGAGGCATTTTTACAAAATGATTATGCGATGAAAATGTGTTTTAGTTAAGTGTATATTCTGGCTGCAGGCAGAATTTCTTTGCTTTGCAATAAGCAAAAAATTATATATAATTATGACAAATTCATACGAGAAGTTCGACAACAATAAATGTAGTTTATTATCAATCGGCTATAAAAATGAAATTAAAGCTTATACATTTAATATGTAATGAAATAAATATTATGCATAGCGAGTTAATTAATTTAGCCTGTAGAAAAACAAAAGTGCAGGCAAAAATGTAGGTGAAAATAGAAATATTAATGGTTACTTTGGATGAAGGCAGAGTGAAGACAAATAAAATTATTGCATAAGCTACGAACATTTACGGACGGTACAATTTTATGGCATTTAGCAAACCAATAAATTGCTGAATGATTTAATAGTTTAGCTTAATTACTATACTATAGATATTAACCCATTGAGGACGATTTTCAGGAATTGTGTATATTTTAGTTGAAGATATATAATCTGGAAAAATAGGAAATGGAAAAAGCCCCATAATTTAATCTTTTTATTTATATCAAAATTGTGAATAATCAACATATGTTGATTCAGCTTATTAAACCAACATATCACTTAAACTGGTAACTTTGATAATTAATTTAACCGCATGACGGATATAACTAATGATATAATTAAAATGACGAACACATAAAATATAATTTTTAATTAATTTTGCTCACTGTATTTACATTTAAAAATTTGATTTAAGAAGTTGTTGGTTGAAATGAACCTCACCAAAGTTTAATTAATTATCAATTATACTTAAATCGAAATTTTTCAATATACACTTAATACGTATTAATATATTAAAGCACCAGCTAATTATTAAGCATTAGATGTTATATCGACTTTTCTCTTGTCGAATCACTGGGTATGACCACCTGTAATTATGTACTCACTGTTGCCAGTCAAGTAGTATAGCATGATGTCTAATATCAATTAATAAACATCCACAAAATCAATATAAAAGTGCATTTTTATTCGAAAGTTTAAGTGTTTCATATATTCTTGTATAAAAATGAACAAATAAATTTCTCGAATAAGCGCATGTAACTTGTATAAGCTAAACTAATAACATCATTCTCGATACCTTATATTAAAGGCGATACAATTTATCAGCTTAACGACAAAAAAAAATTGTTATATAAATGGTTAACAGAAGTTAAAATAAATTAGAATCTAACATAGGCATGAAGTTGCGAGGACGTAAGATCCATAAGGATCCCCATCGAAATGTCATCCTCGTAGAGATTAGATCCGCGAAGGTAAAGCTTGAAAGCGCGCTTGAAAGGAAGAATAAGGCAAGTGAAGGAGAGAAGCCAGGTTAGTTGGAGGTAGGCATTGAGTGGGAGAGGAAGGGAGTGGGTGAGTCAACCTCTGACCCGGGGGCGCGGGGACCTTGCCATGCCAGCATAGCCAAGTATCTAAGCGCATAAACTAGCGTGTTCAGCCGACTCGCCCACCTTTCACTTCGAAGACGCGAACTGTGCTGAGCGAGCCTCGCGATCTCGGGGAGTGCCTCCTCGTCGCACTATTATCGTATTATAGCAAACCTCTGCCCAGAGACAATTATATTCCCATGCACATAGCTGTTGGGATCATTTAAATACATCCCAAATTATTAATTATTTGATTATTCTTGTATATATTCTTTCAGTAGAAAACAATACAAATACTTGTATTCTTGAAAGTAATGTTGAATAAACGGAATCATTTGAATATTTAAGAATAAAAATGTTTAGACGTAAATGTTGTTTTAATGAATAGGTAATTGAAGTCCTTTTTTTAAATTGTGCATTGATTTAAGTTTAATTCAATGGCTTGAATGACAAACTTTAGAATGAACTTTCAGAATGGCAGTGGTTCTAAAAAGATGCACAGATTAACGTGAAAATGTCTGGTTTCATTCATAAAATGTATGCGGATATATCAGAAATATACTAAGTAGGTGACCGAATTATGTTTTTTTTAACTTTCATTTGTTAATTTAATCAATATGTCTCGTAGATGGGATAATTTGAGCCTTCATTTATGTATATTATTTTTGGTTGCATTAATCAGGCAACAGGTCATTCTTATTAAACGGAGAGGTTTTGTGTATACAATAAAATTATAAGTGACTGTAAAATATCATATTTTAAGTGGTGAAGTGAAATGAATATAATGAAAATGAGTGAATTTTGGATTTTGAACTGTGATTTTAACATTTATATTCCAAAAAGAAATGTTTAATAACCAATGAATGTTCAATAAATCATAGAATACGGATGAAAGTATATAAAATTGTAATTTCATGTATCATTTTTAACGTCATATAACAGCACAGTCATTCAAAAATATTATTATATTGTTCTATTGTAAAATATTGCAGTATTTTTACCATTTTTACACATATATTATATTTTTTCATGACACCTACATGTATTTTATATTCTTAACGTTGATCATAAATAATGTTTTTGCATTGATTTTTAATATAACTTTTTTATAGAGTAAAAAAATATATAATTTTTAAGGCAAAATATAAAAAAAATATTTTTATAAGTACTTCCTCAAAAATCACCGTTTCATTTTTGGGTACAAGATTACTTTATTCTACTAAAATTCAGAATGAAATAAAAAATCGAACAGATATATCTTCGCCTGTCATAAATGTATGACGAAAATATAAAACAAAAAAAGAAAGAAGCCTTTCCATTAAACCTCTTACGAATAAATGAACTTCCAAAATTAACCTTGTGTTTTAGATAAAACTGAATTTTAATTTAATCGATACAAAATGAAATCCAAACCAGCATACATCTTTTTCATGAAATTGTCCAAACTTTATTTAGTTTATTTTTTTTATTTATCCTTTATATAATAACATATTGTGAATTCAAAGCAAAATGTTATATGTCATAATATCATTTTGTGTATTCAATTTTAAATATCATTGTGTTATAAATTGTCTATAAGATGCATAAAAGTTGGTAAACTATAACCATCGATAATCGATGTTTCAAAGAAATAAATAAAGTATGTAACAAGAAGAAGGAAGAAAAAAGTTTCATTGCATGTGTAGATACAAAAAATTTGAATTGATCGATCGTTGTGGTTGAGAACAAAAGGGAAGATGTCATTTCTAACGATGTTACTAAGGAAAAGTGATATTGCGCGCGCACATCTTCGCGCGAGCGCGGACACTGGTGCATATATGACCCAATATACATATGTACCGCGCTGCGTCGAATCGGTCGAAACGAAAGGTCGAGTCCACACATAGGTTCCCGTCCAAGAGGTCGATATCGAAGTTCCCAACTTCGTTATATATAATTTACCATGCAAATTAAATCAAACTTATAATAATAATGAACTGTAATTAATTAACTACAGAAATCTATTAATAAATTCGAACATTGTTATTCACATCGATATAAAAAGCCTTTTTTATTTCTCCCTTGTTTATTAAATTTATTGAAACATTCTTCGTTTAAATCTTTACGACGTAAAAGACAAAGAAACGTAATTTACGATTGATTGATGTTTAGTGATCGCTAACAGGTGTTTCAAGTGGGCTTTAAACAAAAGAAAATAGTTGTTTTTCAATCAAACTCAAAGTAAATGATCAATGGTTTATAAAATGTGCGTTTAATTTTTGAAAAGTTTAGTATTGCAAAATAATAAACTTTTTAATCTTCAGATAAATACCTGAGTTCATTTATTTGCGAAACAATTTTAGTTATAAAAAAGAAATGCAAAAATTTTTGCTTTTGTTTAAATAAAATAAATACTTAATGTGTTACTGGATGAAATGCAACAGATTGTACTTGTATCGTGCATTTTTTAGAAAAATAAATAAACTTAAGAGAATGACATATATAAAATATATTAACCTTTAGAGGGTCGGCGACGGCTTTATAGAGACTTAAAGCTGCGGATAGCTATTAAATATGTATACATATATATATATATTTATATAAATAAAGAAATATTACATTTTTATAATACATTAGACGTTTTTAGGAAGTTCAGCTGAGAATTATATTTTGAAAATGTATTTATTTAATTATTTATTTATTAAACAAACTTCATTTAGTCACTTTTTTATTACATTAAATAAATCATACCTTTTTATTTTCCATTTTATTTAATTAAGTCTCATAGTGTAATATCTTTGATCTTAATAAAAAAAGCTCCATATAAGGATTTACTGACTCCAACACTTCTCAGTTTGTAATTTTTTAATCAAAGATCGTAAAGTAAAGTTTATATATACTTAAATTGTTCTAATATTTTGTGTATAATAAGAATGAATATTTCGAACCCATGGATTATCGACAATGATCCTTAATTTTGTATCAAAAAATTGCATTTAATAATCATAAATAAAGTTTAATTTTAACGCACAACCCGATTCATGCGATTAAACTCATTAATCTAAATTATTAGTTGTTGTAAAATGCATTTTAAGTTTAATAATTACATCACTTGATCAATAAATCTCGTTTGATTCATCAGGAAAAAAAGGGATTGATTACTACGAAAACTGTCTCATTAAAATGGTTTGAGTTGAAAAATGATTGCAGTTAATCGGATCATTTAGTGGTAGCTAAATTGGCATTATGCAGTGTCATTTTGGGCACGTATGATAGGTTTGAATGAACGATAACTGTTGGTTGGAGTGAATCGCGGTTGTCGGTCGCGTGAAAGAGTGGGCGCCGCATAAAGATAAAACGAATGCGTTACGTCGATGCAGCCGAGAGAGAGTCGAATCGAGAGTCCGACTGCGGAGTTGGCTGGCGAGGCCGGGTCGATCGTCCTCCTCCGTGAAGTCGGACCACTCGCTTAAATCGCTTTCCCTTTCACACGCAGCGCTAATCGTACATCGTTCCCTGCCTGATCTATCGGCAAAGCGAGAGAGGCGTGTAAAGTGAGACGGACGGACACGATGAACAAAGACGCGCATAGAGGAAGAGAATCAAACACAAAAAGAGAATGCCCGCGAGCAGAGACTTTGGGATTGTCATGCGTCTTGTGAAGCTTTTCAACGATTGTTACAATCTTTTTGTTTTTGCCTCGATTGTCTGCACTTTTCATCGCGCTATCAATACTGTGCGTCGATTAACCCATTTAGCCATGCTATTTTCCATAATGCTATTTATGTCTTAAAATATATCAATAATTGTGGAGAAATTTATGAGCATTGGCGAAGGGTGAAGGATGCAAAATTTGTTGCGGATTGAAAATGATGGATGAACGAAGAAAAATTGCCATTTCAAATTGTTCATGGGAAAATTGCTTTGATGCAGACGTTGCATTTCACGTGGAAATCAAAATATGAGTTTGCAAAGAATGAAGATGCAAAGACGTTAGTTATGTGTTTTCATTTTTTAGTTTTGGCATATTTCGAAAATAATCTAAATGCTATGAAAGATGTATTTTTAACATTTTAAATATTCGCATTCAGAAGAAATTATTGTATAATTGGAATGTAGAAATATGATATTATACATTTGAAAGTTTAATTTTGATACAAAATATTGTATTATTTTTATAATATAGTTTTTAATTCGACCAAGTAAATTTAACGTAAATCCACGACTTTTTCCAAAAGTTTCGCTTTTTGAGGAGTGTGCAATGAATATGATAGCTGAATAATCAATATATGTTGAATTGGAAATTCAACTTTTCGCGGAGATGAAATATCCGACTTTCTCGTTTGAGGCTAAAGTTCAAATCTTGGAATCTGAAACATTTTTTTAGAAAATATATGCCTATATGGACCGAAAGTTGTGCCAAGTTGAGCCAAAAACAGAATATATGTAGAGGAATAAGGCATTACATGCCTACAGGAAATCGAAGTTGAATTCTACTTCGAATAGCATGAATCCAAAATTGGAATTCAAAAAATTCAATAGACTTACAGATTTTTGTTTCTTTAAATAGATTTTGCATATATTAAAATCAATTCCAGGTCATTTCCGAATTATGACTAAACACAAATTTATTTTGATTCAACATATGAAAGATAATTATTTTTCACATTATTATCATATTACTTTACGTATATTTTGTACCTCTTTTAGATAGTTTTGTTTTAACCCGCGTGGAAAAAAAAGTATGGCTTTGATATTGATAAAATATGGTAAACAATCTGGTTGCAATACGGATTATATCTGGATAAAGTTTGGCTGAGATATGGTGACGTCTGGCGTTAATATGGAACAGTAATATTGC
>JABFPJ010000131.1:0-61352 GCA_022817425.1 Gryon sp. ZL-2020 | reverse complement strand
TGTTTTTTTGTTTTTTTTTTTTTTTTTTAATTTAGAGATTAAAATAATATATAATAATACCGTAATTCATAAATCACGTTGATTGAGATTAAAAAAAAAATTATTGTAAATATGGAATTGAAAATTTATGAGAATTATGTTTATATTGCTGCAGGGGAGGATGGTGTGGAGAGTTCGGGACCTGCTACAGAACTCCAGGGTGAAGAAGGTGATTGCGTAGACGAAGATGGACCAATTAGTCCAAGCGAGCGAGGTTGCTCGTCAGCAGCCAAAGACGATGAGGATGGTGAGGTTAGCGATGACGATGATGAAGAAGAAACTTCTCGAACTATACCAACGCCCTCGGCAACAGCACGTTTAAATCCTGCCATTCTCAGTGACACTGGTCCTCCAGATAGGTTAGTTATTCAATGCTTTCAAGAGCAAATTAATATTAGTCTTAAGTGAAGTTTATAAAAGTGATTCTAAATTGTCGTAAAGCTATGATATTATTTCACATATACTAATGAACTTTACTTTGGGAACAATTGTTCCATTTTCCAAATTTAAAAAACACACATTAACAAATCATACATATAATCATATACTTATATATGAATACAAGTGTATTCTACGCTTGTCGAGTGTATAAATGACCTACTCTTGACAAATTACATGCACATTTGCACAATTCATTTTTTAATGTCTTTTGCGCTCAAACGCATAACTATAAACAATACTCTCAAGTGAAAAAAATGGAATGAATTGCATATGTGCGACTATAATGTTCGTTCAAACAGATTGTCATGTAAACACAAAGGACATTAACGATACTATATTCAGATTAGATCTTTACATTAATTCATTTAGCTTCGATTAAAATAAATCACCTAACTTCGAAACCAAACACATACTCAAAAATGGTAACAGCTAAATCCCTTTTCAAGAAACGGAATTTACTTTACTATGAGCCATATCCATTTTCTTCCACTTTCCTGCACTTCAAAAATTCTTGTAAATAAATCAAATTATTTTGCATCTCGGTTTAATATACTGATTTTAAAAGCGAATCTGAATAAAAATAACGAAGCATAAATGATAAAGAACAAATATCAAATACGTAAACATAGATCAAACACAAGTAACTTACAGAACATACATGGTATATGGTATACACATAGGTATATGTACAAATATCACATGCTATGATTATGGAAAATCACTACTTTACTTAATTTTTTTTATATTTGTAAATTTCGCTTAAATGCGAAAACAGCATGTTAATAAAGAATAAATAAATGAATTATTTTTTACTTATATGAACAATATAAAAATGCATTGGTAACATTTTATTGTAAAACTTACCTAATTTAATTTTGATTTGGAAAATTGATTTGGAATTCAATTTTCAATTATATGCGTAATATATTAATATATTTTATATGCAAAATTACTCAGTATATAACTGGATGTATATCATAAAATTCGAATACATTATATAATTAATATTGATGAAAGTTATTTCTATTTATAGTAGTGCCAATTATACTGTATGACTTTTAAGAATGAACCAATAAAAACAAGCTGGAATTACAAAAAAGTAATTCACACTTTTTTATACAACGTATACGTGTAGACAAAACATAAGTTCTCGTGAATAGATTCGTTTGACATTATATGATAGATCAATAACAGATTAATGGCTTGAATAAATATTGCATATAGACTCATGCGTAAAATCCCTTGAAAGAACGATGACGTTTTTCATGGTTCATGAAAAACACCTGCGGATTTGCGCAGTCAAAGAAAAAAGTGGTATTCTCGACAGCTTTGATACAGCCGACGGTATCTATGTGCATAGTGCAATGTTTAAAGACAACAAATCGTCACAATTGTACGTTTGGGATAAATAAGCCGGTGTCACGAGCGGCTCGGCTCACTGATACCCGTATGTCGACGTCACTCGGCTAATGGAGATAGGCGCGTGTTAGCGGTGAATTCCGTAGCATCCCTACTCCGCTATTCACTGCATAGCGCACCCTCGTGCCGCATACACGCGTCCTCCCCCATTCGAGCCTCGGAGTTTCCCCTGCATGCGTAGCATTGGTCCCCTTTCGTCCCGCGACACGCATTTCGGGCTCATTCAGTGAGCAAGAGTCAGTTACGCACTAGTCGCCACAAGAATTGGAACACGTATTCGTAACCGCTCGAGACAACGTTGTATTGAATTTTGTGTCCCTCCAGTTTTGTTCGTCGTAACCACGTGGCCGCCGCTATTTAAGCACAATATGACAGACAGTTATTTGTAAAGATCGCGAAAAAGATACATAACACTTTACATAATTCAATCAATATATTAGTGCACATTAAAATTTACGAATTATGCTAACATACGACAGGCTTAAAGATGAATATAATAAAACTGGATTCGAATGGTAAATAGTCTAACTACTTTCTAATACATTGAAAGAAAACATGAAAAGAAAATGAAATATAACTAATGTTAACATAATAAATTAAACTCAATAATATATATATGTGTAAAATATTTACTATTTTTCCAGATTATGCAAAATTAATTAGATACTTAACAAATGTGTTTTCATGTTGTTTCAGGGAACCAATGAGTCCACGTTGTCCGTCGCGTGATTCTCGGGAATCTTCTGGTCCAGTAGCTGAAAGTCCGCCACCACCAGCGCCACGGAACAGCGTTAGTCCCGTTAGCCCTAGTGGTATCGTGCCTCTACCCTTAGGAGCTCATCCGCTACTGCCTCCACATTCCGCAGCAGTAATGGCGGCATATTTGCAACAAACGCATCAGCGTTTATTACTGGGACATTCACCGTTATCTCGAGGTTCTGTGTCGCCTTTAGTATCCTCGTCATGTTCTCCGCCAGCAGCGACACCTGGTCTATTGGTATCTCCAACCAGCGTTGGAGAAATATCTCCCACGGCGACACCTTTGCCAGCAGTACTTGATTTCAGTACGCGAAAAACATCATCAACTGAAGACGAAGAGGATGAACAGATATTAAATCTCAGTAAACCTCCTACACCATCGTCATCAACCGAAACAAACAATGGACCTCTAGATTTATCGGTGCCAAGTAAAAAGCGACCTGGTCCGGAAGATTCACCAACTCCACCTCCACGAAAATCGTCTCGATTATCTGCTTCAGCTGCAATACATCAGGATGCATCTTCGAGTGCTTCATCATTTAGCAGACCACCTGTGGTTTCACCATGGACATCACCTGTGGTTGCTTCACATTTTCCCTATTTTGCTGCGGCTGTGGCAGCAGCAGCTACTAGTCAACAGCAGCTTTCGCCGAAGAGTACAGGCGTAGTAGATCATCATCAGTTGTGGAATGGTAAAATGAAGCCACCTACCTCGTTGGACAAATCGTATCAGCCGAGCGAAGCGACAAAAGCTTTAGAAAAAATGAGTGAATTAAGTAAATTGGGCGGCGAAGATCTTTTCCGAGCATCTAGTGGTAGTTCTTCAGTCGGAGGCAGTACGCCCTCTGCGTCTTCGGGTAGTCGACACAGTGCTTGGCAATCGCATTGGTTAAACAAGGGAGCTGATCAAGCAAAAGACGTGTTGAAGTGTGTTTGGTGTAAGCAGAGTTTCCCCAGCCTGGCAGCCATGACAACGCACATGAAAGAAGCTAAACATTGCGGTGTTAATATGCCAGTACCACCTTCGGCATCCAGTTTACATTCGCAACAAGGAAGCATTTCGTCGATTCCCCCTCCACAGTCACATCAACAACAGTCTTCAGGTAGCACTGGAGGTAGCAACAATTCTTCTAGTAATTCTAGTAGTAAACAAAATCCATCGGAACTTAATCTTTTAATTAAAGAAACGATGCCACTACCAAGGAAATTAGTTAGAGGACAAGATGTCTGGTTAGGTAAAGGTGCTGAACAAACCAGACAAATTTTAAAATGTATGTGGTGCGGTCAAAGTTTCCGTACTCTTGCCGACATGACTTCTCACATGCAACAGACACAACATTATACAAATATAATTTCTCAAGAACAAATTATATCCTGGAAATCTTCAGATGAGAGCAAAAATAGTTCGGGCGGCGGTGTTGGCGTTGGTGGAGGAAGTGGAACAGGGCCTGGAGGTGGAGGTCCACCGGGTAGTGGTTCTCATGGTGGTAACAGTGGTCCTGGTGGTGGAGCCACTAGCAGCCATGTTAGCGCAGTCTTAACCTGTAAAGTTTGTGATCAAGCATTCAGTTCATTAAAAGAATTGAGTAATCACATGGTTAAGAATTCGCATTATAAAGAACACATTATGCGATCAATTACAGAAAGTGGAGGTCGTCGTCGTCAAACCAGAGAGAAAAGAAAAAAATCTTTACCTGTACGCAAGCTATTGGAACTTGAAAGGGCACAGAATGAGTTTAAAAACGGCGATGCAACTACTGGCTTAGGTCATGGCTTAGGAAAACATGCTGGAAGGATAACATGTGAAAAATGTGGTGAAAAAATTGAAACTAGCATTTTTGTTGACCATATTCGGCAGTGTATTGGTGCGGGCACGATCAGCGTAAATCAAAGAAACTTCCTTAAAAACGCTTTAATGTCTAATCACCTGCCTCCTTCCTTACCTTCGGGGGAATCTGGACGAAAAAGTGTTAGTGAAGAGACATCGTCAGTTTCGTCAAGGCACCACAGGTCACCATCTTCAGCAAGTGACGCAACGACTCCTGGTAAAGATCCTCCAACTCCAAACACTCATGAATCTACGGGGACATCATCTCCGTCAGTTTTAAATGCCATCGAGAAGCTAATTGAAAAAAGCTTTGATTCACGTGTTCGACACAGCGCTTCAAGTATGCATCATTCTCAAACTGGAGCACCCATGGGTTCAAGTATACTCAAACGATTAGGAATTGATGAGAGTGTGGATTACACGAAACCCCTAGTTGATCCTCAAACAATGAATCTCCTTCGTTCTTATCAGCAACAGCATTATAATACTGCTGCAGCAACACGACGAGAGCGAAGCGGCAGTGAATCCAGTTCGATATCTGAAAGAGGAAGTGGTCGGACTGACACAATGACACCTGAGAGGCGCATAGATGTAGGCTCGAATGCAGGAAACGAAGGATTGTCTTCTTCGGCACATACTCAACGATTAACGCCAGAAAAACAAACTCCTCGTCCAACTGCAGAAGAGTCAGGAGATGAAGAGGGTAATGTCGTTGTGAAAAAAGAACCTCGCGATGAAGATACAGAGACTCAAGCATCGAATGATGGTACAGAACAACAGTCCCAAAGCGCAAGAGAAGTGGTAATCAAAAAGGAGGTTGAAGACCCAAGAGAAGAGGATGAACAGTCTTCTTATAACCATCGCAGGAACAGTATTCATGAATCTTCTGAAGATGGTAGAGAAGTATTATCTCCACCTAATCCTCCAACCCCTAGACCATCCGCAAGTCAAGCAGAACATGTAGCGAGGAGTCCTTGTCGAAACAGCACTAGTAGTCCTACTAGTAGTGATCGGTCTGTGACTCCTCGTGGAACTCCGGACACTAAGGCATGCAGCAGTTTAGGTGCACTGTCTTCGATGTTCGACAGTTTATCCGGTGGTGGAAATAATGCAAGTTCGAGTTCGGTTGATGGTCAAGGTCGGAAAACAAGTAGCCATCCCTTAGCAGCTCTTCAGAAGCTCTGCGATAAAACAGAAACCAGAGGACCTGCTGCTGCAAATAGTGCTAGGTCTGGTTCCAGCACATCATCTTCGCTGAGTACGGGGTCTGCCAATACATCCACAAGCACAACTGCTCCAGGACCAACACCAGGAGCAATTTTAGCGTTCAGTTGGGCGTGTAATGATGCTGTAGTCACTGCGGATTCTATTATGAAATGCGCATTCTGTGACACTCCGTTCATCTCTAAGGGAGCTTACAGGCATCATCTTTCGAAGATGCATTTTGTCAAAGATGGCGTCATTCCAGATCCACTTACAATCGGTAGATCTGCCGCGGCAGCTGCTGCCGCTGCTGCAGCCGCTGCGGCAGCGGTTGCGGTCTCGCAGCCCAATACCAGTGGATCCAGTCATTCTGCTGCCTCTCCACCAGCTTCGCAGAGAAACAAATCACCGCCAATTCCACAGGCTAACGGCAGTCCCTCGCAACCAACTACTTCACCTCTCGAGGAGAGTCCACATTCGAAGTTTCTTAAGTATACGGAACTGGCCAAACAGTTGTCCAGCAAGTACGTATAGTCCGAGCCCTGCAAATAGCGGTGCCATTTGTATATAAATGTATCTATAATATGATGAGGATGCCGGATATGATGATCGTCGATAACTCGCGCCAACGGAACCTTTTTATTAGATGGAATGTAAATCCGTCGGAAGAAATCGACGACGACGGTTTGTTTATAAAACATCTCGTACTTGGAAGTTTCAGTATATGGAACGTTCTTAAGCATACTTTTAGAATAATTTAGTTTTTTTAACTTTCAAAGATATATTTTTGTAGTTAAACAGCGTACAGATTGTTTAATCATCAAAATTTAACATTCTTATATTTTTAATTAAAAATAAAATCTTGTTCTGACTATAACTTTCGTTGAATTTTAGAAACAAACTTTTAGTGATATTAGAATATCGTTTCATGCTATTTTTATAATTTTGAATATTTGATATAATATATTATAAAACTTGATGACAAAAATTCTTGTTGACATGTTCCCTATTCAAAGACTTCCTTGGTTCGAATTATATGTATACAGTTCAGCGAACACCTCGACGTTGGAATTTTAACGATCGTTGTTGTCTGACCGCGCGCAGTTGCTACATTTTACGTAGTTCTTAAGACTTGATCTTAATCTTCAATTTTCATTATCGCGAAACGATATTTGCGCTACCTATTTAATGTACATTTCGTACGATTGAAAACAAAAAATTTCCCCTATCCCCAAGAATGAGGTATGATTAACACTCACGTATGTAGGTGTATAACGACACGAGTCTCGTTGATGTCTTCCGGTGTAAATATGGTTGTGCGATATGTAACACCGAAACGTCGTCGCAAGTTAGGTATTGAAGTCTAGGGACTATTTATTTCTGTGATGAAGTATACTTTTAAGACGATAATGTACTTAGTTTATTTAACGGTTGTTTTCTTGTAAGATCAATGATGTATGTTAAAGTGTATGTTTTTTTAAATGAAATAAATGAAAACTAGTGCAAATATCTATTACACCGATAAATACACTGATTTATTTGATCTTGAGTATTTCTACTCACTTTTAGCAAAAGACTGATGTCGCGATTGTTTGTTCTTTGTTGAAAATAAGTGTTGCTGTTTATCCCTCTCTCTCTTAGTTCCTCGTCTCCAGTTTCATGTAATCACGTCTACCTTACCGCGCCTAATCATCCGTTTAATTAGCCCGTTTGTTTATCCGCGATCACTCGATTCTCTAGTCAAGACCTAGCACGCGACGACGTTAATAATACAATTGAGGACGCGCGATTGCGTACTGGAACAAGGTGACGAAGCGTGCGACTAGTTAGGAAACGAGATTCGAATTAATTGTGATGCCACCATATCTCGCGGCACCGCTGAGTCACGCAGGCTCGGCGCACGGCCAAGTATGTGATTTTATATAATTAAACGAGAGAAACAAAGAAGAGAAAAATTAATAAAGGTACTACAGATATTTAAGGACTTCTTATGTTTTTTCAATCCGATATAGAGGACGCTATTGATAGGTTTTAAGGCCAACTCCAAAGTTCGACTTCTTTTTCAAATAACTGTATGAACAGTATGACACAACAAATTGCAAATTTTTGTATTACTTTTATATTTTTGCGTTTAAAAGAATATCGTTTATTTTTGTTTCCTTTTATTTTCCACGAGTTTTACAATGAAACAAATTGTTTTATAATTTATACACATTGTGAATATATTTAATGTACTTATTGTTGAAATTATATTTTGAAATATTTTCAAACTATTTTTATTCATTTTCACCTCATATCAATATTTTTGTATCAAATTAATTGTATATCTGCAATTCAAGTATTTTAATAAAATTGATGTCTTTACTATTATTATTGTTTTAATTTTGTCCTGAAAAAGATGTCGGACCAACAGAGATCGAAAAAATAATTAGAAGAAAATATGAGAAAAAAGACGGAATAGGATTAAACAAATTTGACGCAGCAGTTCTCTGTTGGAAAATTCTATTTGACTAGAGAATCTTATCTAAGACCTTTGCAGGTCGATCGTCAGTATGTATACCTCTAGCTTAAGGCATAGGCTAGTAGCATAGACTAGTTTGGGACCAAAGTCCCGTCTAGGAATTTCTTCGTTGATAAAATCATCGTCGCAGAATTGGTCAACCTGTGTGCGATGTTCGGATGCAAGTGGACAGAAAAAGCAGAGCGATGCACATCGCAGTGCAATATCGAATTTCACCAAGTGTAACGCTTTTGCTGAGGGGGATTAAGTCTCAATTCATTGTAAAATGTTTTTCGAACATCCTTCAACCTTCCTGTCCCCCTGCTATTGTTTTTAAGTTATCATAATGATATTTATTGCATCATCAAACGTGTAAAATACCGTCACTTAACGACTGCTCGACTTTAATCGCGATTTATTGTGTATATTGATTGTAATAAAATAAATTCATGAATTGCATATTACGAAACGAGGAGAGAATATTAAGCGAAGCGTGCGAGTGAAAGGGATGATAGAGCAAATGAAAGAGGAAGTACAGTGATATAGATATATATAAATATATATATATATATATAAATATGCCGAGGTGGGAAGAATGCGAAAATAGTATGAATGGAACGAGCGAACAAAAAGTGTAATGTGTGGCATCCGAAGAATCGGAAAACTATGGAAAAGAAGAAAAAAAAACTGTTTCGGAACGCGACACGAATACTCCCTCCCCTCCACCTATCCTTCAACACACACACACTTGTATACGTACTTCTTGTAAACTCTAATTCTTCCATCGCGGATTTTAAAGTATTTATCGAACATAATAATATTATTATTGTAATTATATACGACTGCTGAGAGTGTGATGAACAAAGAGAAAGAGAGGATTAACATAGGACACAAACAGCGATATTTATGGGCGCGCGCAGCAAGCGCGAATTTCACACACTGAAAACACATACACCTACATTGGCATTCACAGATACACATACACATATGTTTGCGCACCCACATATGTGCAAGAAAATACAGACACACACACAAAACATAATGATCACAAAGATATACATGATGTATACGCGACTCTTGGAAAAGAAAAACATTTTACCAGATTTGTCATTATTTAATTATTTCGGTTGTATTTTAAAATGCAATTAAAGCTCAAATAAATATATATGTTATAAACTATAACGTCATCGACTTTTTATTGCCTTGCCCAGACGTTGTTTTGGTACATTCATACATATGTAAGAATTTATAAGAGATAATCATAAAATGTTATGTGTATTTTTTTGTGGATTAATAAATATATTTAAGAATCGCTGAACATATCTTGTGTTGCAGTATAGTAACATTTTTGTCATTATAAAAACATCAGACTAATAACGTAAATTTGTGCACAATTTATGCTTTGTTTTTTATTTATTCACTTCTCTTTTTTGTCTTCTTTTCATTTTTGTGTAATTCGCGTTGAAGTTATTAGTCGTGTATTGAAATATGGTTTTCTTAACATTTTTTTATACGTTCTTTATTATGACGGCCAGACGCAGGACTGGTCATTACCTTGGATTCATTCGGCTTGAACTTTCGGTGTGACTAATAGGCACGTTCGGCTTCGAATGAGATTTCGTTATCCAGCTGAAATCTTGATCGCTCTCCATCTCGGCACATTTTCGTTCAAAAGTTTGTTTGATTTATGGACATTATCGTACCCGGCTTATTGCTTGATTTTTTTCGCAACTGATTCAACGACTCCATAATATGCGAAAAAAGGCAAAGGGGATCAGAAATTCAAAATCATTTTATCTCGTCTATCGTTTCGAATTTGCATGTTTTGCTAATAAATAAATACAGCAAAATGTAAATTGTTAAATTTGTAAAGATAAGTGTTATTGAATCGGCATTGATCCAAAGACTAATAAAACTTCACTTGCGGGAGTCGAAAATGCATAAGTAAAAGGTAATTAGGCTAAAATGAAAATAATGAAAAAATGAATGGAAATTTCGAGCTATCGTCAATCTTTTTTTCCTTATTTTTCGTAGTTCAGAACAGCAAATCACGCCGAAGGACGAAGACTGCTATCGAAGAAGGCAAAACCGGTTACCTTGTGTGCTTGTCTGGTAAAAGATACGTCGCATGCTTCAGATACGCGCATACTTTTATTTAAAACGTAATGCGCTAATGAATTGATACAACACCGGCCAGCTGCTTCTTTTTCTGTTTGTACTTATATTTATTCTTTCTAGTTTTTCACTTTGTCTTTGCACTTTAATTTGTACAGCTTGTCATGTTATTTATTCATTATTTCAAAGACAATCAGTGAATTATTTCATTTTTTGCAATTGTTTATGACATTACGTAAATATCTTTCAATTCCAAATTACGTAAGATAGTTCTAAATCATTTTAAAAAATTGTAGGACTGATTTACGCAATGTACAAGATTATTAAACTAATGTTTGTTTAAATAGTGTTCTATTTTAAGACATAGTAGTATGAATAAAACTATAAAAGTGGAGTGTTATTTCCAGATTTCTTGTACATAATCAATCATTAGTTCTGAAAGCTGAAGGTGTAAAGACGGAAAAAATGTAAATAATTATTTGTTTATCAAGAGACACTGTAGTGTCTCTGGCTAAGTATAAAAAGGAAGAATCGTTTTTCGGGCGGCCAGCAATACCGTGGCTGTTTTCAGATATACCAATTATTTATTGGTTTTTAAATTTTTGGATAACTCAGTTTTTTTTAATAAATTTAATTTTAAAACTAAGTTCACTTATTCAGAAAGATTATGACATATATTTTGGAAAATGTATGATTGAAGTTATTATTATTTTTATTAATCTGAAGTTTTCTTCTTTATAATTAGAGTTAAAAATGAAATAATTTTATCTAATTTTAATTTTGCCATCAAGCGCATATATTATTAAATAAGATAATAATATTTCAATATTTGCTTCTTCCATTATATGAACAATAAACTTTTCCTGTCACTAATGTTGTTATACTACTTTTGAAGTAATTCATGACATTAAATTATTAATTATTATATATTGCAATGAAATAAACTAAATTGAATTGATTATGCCAACTGCATACATTGATACTTTTATCCCCAATAAACTTACATAAAATAAAAATGAATATTTGTACGCTCTGTTAATTATTTTTTTAAACCAGAAACTATAAAAACCTTTTTTTATATTTTTATAAATAAAGTTGTCTAATATATGTTTTATAAAGTATAAAACTGGAATGAAATTTTACTTATCTAAATAATCGATAATGAAAAATGATCATATCACACAAATTTTAATTAACATGAAAAAAGAGCATATTTCCTTTTTGCTTTAGAATTTTACGTCTCTTATTTATAAGCTAACAAATTTGCAAGTACATTAATTTACTTTAAATTACGTTACAGTCTGACATCTATCATAATTTTGTAAAAATATTAAAATATCGATCATGAATGATACGCGGCAAATGCGTGCAAAAATGTATCGGAAAGGCGAGTGTATGGGTTAAACGAGGCCGCAGTGGTTAATCGACCGTGCCACTATATACCTTGCTTTCGTTTGACGATTAATTACCGCGAGAGTCATATCTGTTAAAGTGATACTGCATTAATCCCCGTTTATATTACAACGTCAAAACTACTAAAAATCATTATCTAACAGTAAGAAAAAAAGAAGAAATATTTATATACGTACTACAAGTATCGTCGAAATATGATTACTACTCTTAATATGTATTAATTAATTTTATTCGATCGACTTTCTTATTTCTGTCTAATTGTATTAAATTGTTTATCTTATCGTCTTTTTTCGGAAATATATTTATATTACGAAATTGTCAATTCACTGCCGTTATAATTTTCTTTTCAAAATTCAATTAAATATCAGCGTCGTAAAAAAATACGAATACTCTGGGTCTTAAGGTATTTTCAATTAAGGCAGTCGTATTCAAATTCTCAAATCCAGAGGATTTTCTGAAAGTGAAGTCTGACCAAGCGATCGATGGACTCGTCTTCTTCGATTTTAGAATTTCCTTTAGTGGTCTTCGCACGCGAATAGACTCTCTCGTTTGTCTTTCCCACCAGTTCGAATCGCAATGAAATTTACGAGCTTGAGATCCTAACAGTCCGAACGGAATCTTACGACTCATGCTTTCATTGACAGAAAATCGAAGCCGCTGAAAAAGAATAACGCAAATTTATACTGTGAAATATTTAATCTACAACAATTGATGTATTTATATTACATTTATTTTAATTGACAATACTTTATCGCACAAAATATTTTTTTGTTCAGTCATATCATAGAACATATTAAATATTAATTAATAATTTATAATTCAAAATTAATATAATATATAATATTATATTATAATAACAGTATAGTAAAATAAGAAAAATCAAGGATAAAATCTTTTTTTATATTATTATAATATAATAGTAATAAATTCAACGAATATAATTATTTGAATTATTAGTATGCAGTATGGTAAAAATTCGAATAGTTCTAGTAGTTTATTCTCAATGGATATTGTAAAAATGGCAGAAAATGGTTTTTCTCCTTATTTAACTATCTAAAATATTAATTACTGAGAAACAATTTTTTATGTTTATTATGAAGAATCAACAAATTTCAAATACCTTAAAGCAACTAATAAATACATTTACAAAGAAATCAATTGAATATAATTTGTCATACAGTAGAAATAAGACATAAATATTCATGTAAAAGTCAGATTTACAACTGGTATTTGCAAAACAAAAATACATTTTTTTAAAATTCGATACGATAAAGTATAAAATAATTAATTGCCTATCTCGACTGTTGATCCGAATGAGAGACAAAGAGTTTTGTATCAACGTCGGTTGTATTGACTTTTAAGGATACAATCATACGAGTGAGCAGTTTTTACATGCCCGATGAAGCTCATAGCGTGTATCATCGATCCTCTAGCGCTTCGGGACCTGTCTCGTGGCTTTGTTATCTAAATCGTCGGTCCATCAGCCAGCGCAACATTATCGTAAATAGTCGACGATACACATTTGTGCGGCGCGCAGCACGTTTAATTGACCACTCGAATGACGGTGCCATGGTCATCGATACGCGACTATGTGAGATAAAAAGAAAGTAAACGAACCAACATTTGGTTTCAGCTGACTCGTTTATGATTTTTTTTCTTTTCGTTTCTTCGTCTATAAATCTGCGCTGCAGTTTTAAAAAGAAACAAAACATTTCCCATATTCGGCGTATTCTTATGCAAAAATTGCAAATTGTCAGGTATCGATCGATGGCTTTTATTGCCAACTGATAGGCCAAATTTTTAACATTTATGATTGTAATATTAATTGCCGCTAACCAAATGGGCTTTCTGTTTCAGAATTATACGTTTAAATTTGCCAATTTATTAATAATCATTGATTATAGTATCCTCGTGTTATTGCGCGTGAACTTTGTAGAGCTATCATGTGTAATATTATGTTTTATGTCGACACAATGCTAATTAGCATTTATTTTATCGTAGTTTAGATTACGTTATGCATTCATGAGATGAAATATTTTGTAATTTTACTTTACATTTCAACATTTTCAAATTCATTCATACATTTTTTTACAAAATTTGATATTCAAGTTAAATATCATTAAACTCTTTAAAGTCAAAAATTAAATTGTTGCTTTTATTTAGCAATATTTAGAAAAAATCTATATTGTTCATTATGGAAATTCTTGTTGTTACTTTATCAAAAAAAATGTATGAGTTTCTAACAAAATCCTCGTGGATATAGATCGGTTGGCTGCAGAAAAGAAAGAACGAGGTAGAAAGTAAGAAAAAGAAAAAAAAGGGAGGAAGGCTTACAGAGAAGCTCGGCCACCTATTGCCTGAGGCCAGTAATGAATTAGTCTAATGGGTCGTAAAGAATGCGATCTTATGGAGCGACGAGGATAAAATAAAACATCCTTACGATACTGCTACCGATTCTCGTATTTGAAAGCAACCCTCGCTCATTGATGAGGAAAGAAGAGAAAGAAAGAAAAATTTTCGCTTACTTCAAGCGTGCACAATTTTTCTGCTTATCCATGACTTCTGTTTATCGAAGATCTCTCGAGCACAGTAACATCAAATAATCGTTCACAACAATCGATATAGTGCTGATTATATAAATTATTCATATCCAATATTCAAATGCAGTGAAACCCACATGTAATTTATTGTTTTGATGCTGAGCACACAATCTTATTGTGCGAGGTAAATGAATGGATTGTTAAATTTTGGAATAGGCATACTAAGACATTACTGGTACTTAAAGCTCTAAATGTATGTCTTAATATATGAACACAAGTTTGCATTTCATCAGTAATTTTGATCACAAAATTCCCAGCGAATTTGAAATGATGAGTTTATAATTCAAGTGTTTTTCATTCAAATTTTATTATTAACTCAATTTCCAGTTTTTTGTATTTATAAATACTTATACCAAAAGTCGAGACTTGAATATAGATAATTATTTCAATGAACATACACAAGCAATTTTATGAATCAACGAGTATTTTGATTCAACCGCCCAATCATTTGACGTAAAAATGTCTAAAATAAAGTAACCATCTGACACGTGGGAAAGGTGTGCGATTTTGGTCGGATTAAGCCGTATTTAAGGATCTCTGGCGTGTTTTCATTGCAAAGCAATTCAGAACTGGTTGACGGGACAATTCACATCGCATTGGCTCGAGCCCCAAGGAGCATATAATAAAGGGACATGAATGTAAGTCAATACGTTGCGATTCGTACGCAGCAATGGGATGCACTGCAATTTTAAGATCTTCGCATTGGAATTGTATCTTGAAACTTGATGTGGGATTAAAGCCAAGGTTTTAGTTTAGATGCGAGCTGTAACGGTTGCAAATGTAAATTCGACGATCGCGTGAGCTTGATTGTCCCAAGTCTTTTCTTGCTATTTTAACCCTTTTCTCATACAATTGGACATTGCTTCTGTTCAGCGGATGTAATACTTTTATGCACATTAATGAGAATGCACAAAATAAAAAGATCGTTCCACTTAACCCTAACGTAAAATATTTGAAACGAAAACTGTATGTATAAATTTTTGTTTTATTTCTTGTTTGCTTTTTCAAATTAATTAACATTGCAATTAATTAATTTAAAAAATAATGTAATATTATTTGTAATTTTTATGAATTTACATATTGACACTTTGATTTTGCAATTTAAGATCTGTCGTTGACACGTTTATCAACGTGCACTTTGTTCTTCGCTAAATTCGATCAACGATATATTGGAATGAAAGGATCTATGTTTCAGTCGATGCTTACACTAAAACTATTTTACGATGTTTTGCTAACCCAGATAACTATCGATAGGAGTTGCTGCGTAAAACGAACTTCAGTGCGATTAATCTGACTATTTTTTGTCATGCCAAATCATGTTTCTATAAATCTCAGTTGTTTATTTAAATGATTTAAATTTTTTCTACGGTGGAAAAATGTTTTTTTTTTTAGTTTACGTAATGACAATTATTAGACTATTTAGTAATTCGTTTAAAATACATTCATTTTTGTCTATATCATACAAAATTATTACTCGATTAAAAGTTCATTTATGGTTCCAACGATTCAAGAAGCGTGAACACTTACCAATAAGGCGTGGCACTAGCAGCTGGCTCACCCACGCTTTCCCGACCACCTGACATCTTCATCACCCATCAGTGAACGAACAATAACAGGACTCAAATTGACTTTACTTCTGTGTGTACGTTCTTTACAACTAAATTCGGCTCAAAGATTTCATCTTAAATAGACCAAATATTTTTATTTTATTTTTTATATTCTATATCATAATTAATTTTAAATTAAAATTGACTTGCACATGTTTCTCATACATAAAGTATAAGTCATTTGAAACAAAGATTTTTAGCAAAAGTATATAATTGCATATACTGAAAAGATGAACGATTATAATTTATTTGTTATCGTAAACTCACTCTTTTACGGAACGTCATTAGCTAGTTGATCCAACTAACCTTCGATCGACGCTCTCGTGTATTCGACGGATAACATTAACCATCTAAACGTCAGAACCAGCTCGTAAAGAGTCTCGGGTAGATGCTACGTTCAGGTACACTGTCGGTTATCGTTCGGTGCCTAACCGCCACAAATCTTGGGTTATCGTCAGATCTCCCGGTTTTTGGTGGCTCAGTAATGCTCGGTCTCGTCCCTTTCTACGACGTTCTCTTGCATCCACGATCCCATAATACACAACTCGCGTTCATACTGCACATTTTCTATCCCTACGTTGTATATGACAAGTTGAATTCAACTTGATTCAAAGTTAGGAAAAAATTATGTTTTTCTAAAAATACTTCTCATCTATTACATTATTCTAGTTTAATACTAGTTTAAAGATGTTTTATGTAAAAGAAGTTTTTCGAATAGCATTTTATAGTGAAGTAAAAAAAAATAATTATAAGGTGACATTAGGAAATGTTAAGTATGAACAAAATAAACTGCTTTTACAGGAATGTTGATTGTACCAAATTTACAATACACTTGCAAAAGAGTGAAACAAGTTTAGATGTAGGGACTTTTAGGAGACTGTTGAAGAAGATAGTCGGTGAATATGTAGAGGAGAGAACGACAAAAAATAAAACAAAATAGTCCCACAGCGCTGCTGTTGCAGAAAGATTTGTTCGGCGTGGGTTCAGCGATAGTCGGCCTGTCCAGCAGTCGTGAATTTGGATAGGACATCCGAATGGTTGTCAATAAAGATCCACGACATCCCGGCTCCCAAGCGTCTCGACATTTTTAGCTTCAGAAACACGGAATTCCAAATTTATGACTTTTCGAGATTTTGGCTTTAGATAATGGACACTTTGTCGAGAAGATGGGAAGAATGGCCTGCGAATTTCAACATACAGTAATGTCGTTTGTAAACATTCAAGAACGTTGCTTTTGTATGAAATAAATTTTATTTGTAATTAGGCAGAAAATGTACCTTGGTCTGACATAAAAAATGATCTTTTAAATGAAAATGATTGATTTTTCTTTAAAAAAAAGTTTTTCAATTAATTTTATGAAAATAATTATTTAATAAATTATTATAAATAATTGATGCCCTTATAAGTAAAGTCATACAATCTGATAATATTTAGATAAGAAATATTAAGATGATATGTTTGATCGCTTAATTCTACGTATGAAAGAATGTTTTATATAAAATGTGAGAGAAATTCTAATTATTTAACAACATCTGCTTAACGTGTTTTACATTCATTTCTGTAATATTAAAGAACATTGGCTTCAAAATTCTACGATAATCTTTAAGCAAAATTCCTAGAAAACAATTTTATATGTGGGAAAAATGTAAAGTTTGTAATTTATTTTCAAGCATAATGAATAATTACTCGCGGGATTCCTGTGGCTTGCAATTAATATTATATTATTTACATTGAGTGTGTATTAAAATGAATGTAACTATTATTTCACTACTGGAATTTAATTAGTTCAATTAATTTACACTTCGCAGAGCCATCAATAGGGTACAGCGAATCTATAAATCTGCGTTATCGCATTAATAATAAAAAAAAAGTACAGTTATCATATTGTAATCCATTTTAATGCGAAATGAGGAGAGAAGAGATGCTAATTAATTCACTAACAGAGCGAATTTAATTTCGTGACATTTATTAAATGTATGGATGTCAACTTCTTTGATTATTTAAATTTAGTATTCAACATTGTGTTATTGTAACATAAATTTTTAACAACTCGCACATACGTCAATTGATTTTTCTCATAACATCAGTTAATTTGAGGACAAGACTTATAAATCAGACTCTCTCGCTCAGAAACTGTATTATTACTGAGTCAACGGCGTTCCTAATCCCGACGAACGATTCCGGTTTCGGGGAGGCCATACTACGAAATAAAATGCCAATCTTATAGAAGCCATACATTTTTTTCATCGGATGCGACGTTCGGACGCATAACATGCTACAAAATATTACGACAGTCCATGTTTGCATATCGTAGGATGAAACTGAACTAACATCCTCATTATGCGATTTGTAAATGTTTATATGAGTATACAGGGTGTTGGTAAAAAGTGAAATTTAGATATAGATCTTTACAAAACTTCGTTAAAATATTATAAAATTTTTATTTTCAGTGCAATGGCGATGAGTTAATTTAGGTTAAATGAAAAGGAAATGAAAATATCTGTTTATTGCTTAACTTATTAATTGTCGAATTGATTCCAATTGGTGAATTAACAAATATATTTAAATCATTTTTGCACAAATTATTACATTTTTTTTATTCAGAATAGCCTTGAACTTATTCAATTAAAAAAATTAGTTTAAGTATGCAAATCTAATGATAATAAAAATATGAATAAATTGTATAAAATAAATATTTAAGATTAACGAGTGAATAAAATAATATTTTACCTTGAAGAATTGAATACTACTTTAATCCCAAATATATTTATTAAAAAATGTAATAATTAAAGAGCCATTAATTCTTTAAACTTGTAAAAGAAAAAAAATGGCAGCGAGAATTTATATTCAACACCATGTATATTAAATTTGCAATAGCGAAACAATATTTGAATGCTCAATGGAAGTACTTTGTGGGATGTTCGGTCGATAAATATCGAGGAATAAATTATTATTTTCATATAACTTCGCTGCACTTTATGGCTGTCTGGCTTAGTGCGTCGAATTTTAAGGATCGCGATTAACGAATTGGGCCTGATGTTAATGTGATGCTTCGCTGATTCGATGCGAAAAGCAGCAGATTGTACCTGAGGAATGCTGAATTGAAGAAGCTCCACGTGTACGTACGTCTCTTTATCCGTTCGGCGTGGAATTTATTTTGAAGGCTTACTCGTAATTGTCACTGCAATTTATTGAACCGAAATGCACGTTTTGCATTACACTGATGTTCTCTATAATAATTATTCGGATTTAAGATCGTTGAGGACGAAGGAAAATGAATAAAAACAAGTTTATTTCGTATAAATATGTAATTTTTATTTCTCCGTCTTTTTGCTTTTTTTTATTTATTAAAATACTAAACGAAGTGGACAACTGCATGTCGCGAACTTATCGCAGGCAAGTAAATCAGAGAAAATGAAAACAAAAAAGCAAACAAAGTTTGCAATTTTTTTCCTTCAAATTAGTACTTTAGTTTAAATATGGAACGATATATTTGAGAAGCTTATTCCTGTATTATATATACTTTATATTATGATTAAAAAAACTAACTCTCATTTTTCGTTATCTTTTATTGATTTTTGTAAATTTATTGTAAAAATATCAACATTTCAATTGCATTTATATAAAATTTACACAAATAAACATTCAATTCATGCGTAAGCAAAAGAACGCAGAAATAAAAATTCGAAAATATCAAAGCAAAAAATAAATGAATACCTATAGAATAACTACTTGATTAAAATGACTAAATGATCGTTGTTATTATGCAGTATTCATGATTATAGAGTATAAAATATAGTGTTTAACAGTTAAGTATTTTCAGATTAATCTAACGCAAAGGAAAATAGTTTAAAGTTGAGATTGACAACTTAACATGTATGTTTATATATGAGTGGCAAAGTGAAAAAAGCAAAGCTTTGACTTTTTTTTCGCTTAAGTTTCCTTAAACGTTCGACATCATATTATCGTGCTTGTAATTTTGAGCTAAATCTACCATGGAAAATTGAATACTGTTTTTGTTGATAAAAGATTTTCAATAGTTTGCATGACGCATAACGTTTCGCGAATATCGAAGCACGTCAGCATGGAGGAATATGTCAAGCTGTCACACTCGGGCACAGATTTACAGGGTCGCCGCTGTTTTACGAGCCCGCAAAATGCCACTCGCGTACACTCGGCGCGACCTAAACTTGTACGTACACGCGTTTATAAACACGTCATTCGCGAGTAAAAGCGAGTCTATTGTTTGCAATGCTTTTCCTCCTTTTTTTACTATAATTTATTACTTACTTAAGTACACGACTTAATCATAAATAAAATTCAGTTGCAGTTTTATAACATTACTTATGGGTCTAATGATAGTATACAATATATTTAATTTAATTACGGATACAAGTATATCTGAAAAGAAATGTTCGAAACAGTAGAAATGATTTACTGAGTTATTGTAACCTTACATTATAAACTATATTATATTAATGAAAAATATCTTAAATTGAGGCATTAATCTTCATTCATTTTTCGTTATTAATTAGCAGTTTCCTGCCCAGTATTATAGTATGTTTAGTAAGACATCTTACAATTATGAGCACTAGTCGAATAATTTGAAGGAAAAGTACAACTGAATTACCGAAGTTTATGATTTCTGTAATTTATTTATTCTTATTCTGTTAATTTTGTTAGTTTCTTAAGTAATATAAATCAGGATTAATTTTAATGCATGTAGTAACTCAATGTAAATTATTTGCGACCAAAACAGTTATCTTTAAATTCCAAAAAAGGAAAGTTCCTTGATTTTGGATCTGTCTATAATAATTTTCTGATCTCAGCGTGTTAATATTCTTCAAAATCAATATCTGCCATGTATCATTGACTTTTTTCGAACAATATCAGTTGACCATAATAAATAACAGAAAATGTTGCATACTATAAATATCAATAATTTAGACCCAAAATTTACATGTTTGTAGAATGATCACAACAAATTATTTATTACAACATAAATCAGGTCATAAATGCGCACGTCTGAGTGTCAAGGCATTTTTGCTCGTGCGACGATTTCGCTCCAATAAAACAAGACGACACAAATAGGCGGTGTATTTTATGGTGTATATCTTGCGCTAAATATCTTCACTGGCGGTACAGTTTTAGGTGCGAAAGCCAGAATTATTTATTGGGCATAAATTGCGTAATAAAATTATGCACGTCTGCGGTGCATATTTGATCGCTTTAAGATCGCACCGTGGAAAAAGTACTTGAAACTTACAAATGTTTGATCATGCTGCAAAGGCTGATAAGCTGCATCGTTACGTCTATAATTCGATATCAGTTTTTCGGCCAAATCTTCATTTGTCTAATAAACTTTTATATTAATCAAACGAATAAAAGACCACTGATAAAAATCATTAGTTAAATCATTATATTATTATAAAAATCATTTTTGTGAAATGAGGCGAGAATCTACCTTTCAAATTCTTTATAAATTAAAAACACTAAAATCACTAAGTTTTTGGTTCTATTTTATATCTAATTTTTAACAGTATTGAATGAAGTTCATAATCAGATTATAATTAACTAACATTATTTTATCTATTTGATTGAATTGTATACATTAATTGTTGTTACGATATTGCAGCAATTATACTTTTTGAAATATAAGGAAGAAATATTTTGATGGTACTACGTCAAAGTTGGATTTTACATTCTGGTTTTGAAAATTGTCAATTAGTTGGTTATTTATTTACCGTGGTTTTTACAAGACTGCGAATGAAACGTGTACATTTGACGGGATGCGTTAAATGAAGATGGAATAAAATTTTTATGGGGCATTTAGTTCGATATATTTTGGACGTTATTTGCTGGTTTGATATGATAAATGATGATGGGTGGAAGAGGTGCTTGTTTTATATTCGAGGCGAACAGTTGTGCAGTTAATTGTGAGGATCGGATGACGGAGGCTTTTTATTTGTCGTTCATTGGTTGTAATTTTAATTTTTGTCCGTTTGAAATAAAATACTCATACTGGCGTACAGTCAAATTTCATGATAAAATGTAAAACAAAAACCAAAATGACATTAAAACATTTAACAACTCAAGAAAAAAAGCTAATTAAATAACGTTTGTTGAGTGATTGCCATAACCTTTGCTACATGATTTGTCACTTTATTTACGATTGAAAATTAAAGACCATTAATATACTCATACGTTATCACACAAATTTCACAAAATATCTTTGTTAGTTGATGATGTCATCTTTGGAATGCATATAGTAATAAAATTTTAATAACCACAACACATTGCTTTGCATGTTTCTCTTTCGACATTTCTTTAATGGTTTTATACATTTTTCCTAATATAGTCTCGTTGTAATACGAAAAGAGGTTGTATAACGCGAATTATTGAACTAGTTTGAATTTTATTAGGCGATATCGCGCTTGTCATTTACTTGGATTAGAAATTAACATTGACGTATGAAACAGCTGCAGAGATTTGAAACTGTTGGATTGCTTGTGTAAAATTGAATGATTTTCACTTTGGTGAATCGTTGCGTGATCGAAATTACATACATTCATAATAATACCCTTGTGGCGTGACAAGTAATGAAGATAACATGAAATGTAACTCATATGATCAAAGTTAGTAGAAATTAACGTATAGAATTCATCAAATTTGATAATACATAGATGCAGGTTTTGAATATAATACATTATATTAAAAAAAAACAATACATATATATTCATTATATGGTATTATTATATCCAATCAGTAAATTAAACATTTCTTATTTTGCCTCGAAAAAACAGTAAAATACGTATTCGCACAATTATGTAATGCAATTTTGTGTAGCTGATCGGTCGACCGTACAAGAACACTGTCATGTCGTGAACGCGTTATCGAGAAGCGAGAGACGAGGTTCTTGTCTCTGAGTCGCAGGTGCCACAACGGTGTTTTATTGCCATGTAATCGAGCCGTCCAGGCGCCGGAAGTGGCAGTAGATATAGCCAAACCAACAGGAAACGAACGCGAGACCTCACACGATGCCGCGCCAAAATGCTTGCAATTCGTCCTGCTTCTTAGAAAATCCTTATGTGAATAGATTTCGTGACAAATTTGTCATGAACCACTGCCTATTTCAGATAAGATACAACTAAGTGTTTGTTGAATCTATTACTATTCCAAATGTATTGTATTCGCTCACAAAGACAATCAATATTCAATTAGAAAAACAATTTACTTTAAATTTGTTTCCAATTCCTTAATTATAATGTTTTAAATTAATACAAATCTTCATATATTTACATAATGATATTGAAACATTACGTAAAATATATTTAAACATTTAACGATTTTTTTGGAATAAACTTTTGTAGTTTTTGTACTTTAGCTGTCACAACACATTGAACTGTTTATATTAAAACAGGTATACTGAATAATTAAAACATTAACGTGATAAATCTTCGGTATAAAGATGTTAAAATAAAGCATCTCCGTAAAAGTGAAAGGAAACTGACGCCTGCACAATGGCATCACGAAAGACCGCAGTATACCTATCAAGGCGAGGCAATGAAAAGTAAAACGAAGGAAGAAGTTGGGGAGTCAAAGCTGAGCGTCGTATACGAGAGGAGGGGGAATACCAAAAGAGCTACCGTTTTGTTGTTTCTTATAAATATTCATTCCTTCTAGCTGATGTATCAAGGAACTTGGGGCTCATGGCTTCAGGCAGTAAGTCGCGTTAAGAGCGCTAACGAGCGACCCCTCTGAGGAGAGTCGGCCCTTCGTCCTTGTCCCACTAGCGCTTCTTCTGAAAAGTGCTCACCTCTGCGAAGTAATTCCTGTCCGTGTGCTGAGTTGTGCGAATTTGTTTAATTGGAAGTTAGGACGATCATATACATAAGTCATTTGAATATACCGAGGGTGATCATATTGCCATCTTTAAGCGAACTTTTATTTAACTTATAAGTTATATATTTCTATCTAATTATTGATTTCATTTTATTTTGTATAATATTGTATTTTTCAATTTAATGTTAAAAATATAAACTACTGTAAATCATTTCATATTACAAGATAAACAAATAGAGTTGTTTATTTAATAAAACGATGGAAATTGAAAGTTTTTTAACACACAATTAATTTATTCGCAACATAACTTACACTGTTTAAATTTAAGTTTGAGATGTATGAATGTTACATAATTCTTCACTGTATACATAGAGCGTATTCAATATCTCTCCAAAGGTTTCTCTTCATTTGGACAGAGTTGCCGTAAACTGGTATTTTCCCGTGTGCGTTCACCATTATAATAATTATTTATGACGTTTATATCGCATTAATAATATAATTTCAAAGTTTGTTACATTCATAAGGCAATGCTAGCACGGCAACCATGTGAATCTCGAGTATGGAACTAAACAACGACATGTAACAAAGATTAGAATGTATATATGTTTAAGTTTAATACATAACAATTTAAAAGTAAAAATGTATATCATCAAAAATTGTGTTTTAAGAATATGTAAAATATTTTTAATCAACGTATGATTAAAGTATGTTTTTAATTAATATTTGCTGAAATCTGTTATTTAATTTAACAGTTCTTTTCATCCACTGGAAATACGTACATTCAATTTTTTATGAAAAAAACGTTGATCTAGTTTGTAATACCTTAAATTGGAAATCTGGAACTAAAAACTTTGGTGCAATTTACGAAAATAGCTAAGTATGAAACTAGTGATTAGAGAAAAAATATCTGTGTAAATTGAAGGAAAAGCTCTAATGTATATTGGGATAGAAGAGAAGAGAGGCGCACTCATCTCTTTTCGCGCGAGAATCGATTGGTCGACTGTACGATGTTCCAGTGAAAGATGTAAAAATTCGTCGGTATGCTGTTGAATGTAATCGAACAATCCGGATTCTCGAGAGTTTCTGCTGGAAAGCGGCCAGTTCGGAAGGCAGTGCTTTCGTTGAAATTTGTATATGCGAACTAACGTAGTCTGACGTGTATATCGACTCTAGAAAGGACAACTATTGTCGCGAGATCGTCCATTTGTCAGAATGAAAATGGAAACGATGGTTATGTCGTATGGGGTAACTCGACGATTGCCAATAGCGTATTCGCTATACGCTTGATTTTTTTTCAAATTTTCCATTTTTGCAATTTTGTTTTCTTTCATTGAAATAATGATTGAATATTTACATAAAATTCGCATCTCACAAACGTGTATAATTCATTCAAATTACATAATTATAATAAATTTTGGCAATATGAAGAATGAATGTGTATTAATAATGATTATTTCCAAAATTATTAATGTGTTAAGTATCCTCATGAAAATTCGATCGCGCAAGTGACGAAGGTGCTCACGATGATTCGTGATCAGAGTGTCGATAATGATAAGACGAGAAAAAAAGGGGGAGAACAAGGTGAAAGAGAAACGGATAAGCGAGAAGAATCAGCCCCCTTGGTTGGCTCGCCCGAGATTAACACCCATAACTCATTCGAGACACGACGGTGTGCGTCACTCGGTAGATCGCTCTGTCTCCCTCGCAGCAATGCCATAATTGCCGACATAAATCAATCGTCCGATGAGATCATAAACCCCGGGCGATACACTGAGCCAGTAGACCCATATAACACCGAATGATCAAGCTGAATGTTAAATGTCAATTGGACTACCGACTGAACTTTCTACCATGAATTTCTATATTTGGACGCACGTCCACTTTTACCTTCCATTTTAATGTTTCGGAAGCTCGAATAAACATTTGGTCTGTCACTTAAAACCCAGTTGATATACTGATTTACATATTGGCTACAAGTTTGCTTTCGTTGTTAATATGATGAATATATAAATGTACGAATTATAGCGAAACAATCCCTCGGGAAAATAGACAATATAACTTTATATACAAAAAAGGACACATTTTATTTGGAAGAAAGTTTTGTTATGTATTTTAACAAAGCAGTGAAATAAAAAGCAATGCAGAAGCAGAAGAACGAGCGATTTCAATTGCGTTTTACAAGCGATGATTAACTATTGTTCGTATAGCATCGCCACTTGCATCATTATCCGTCGATTCGATCGCGCCTAAAAAGCTTCCCTTCGACAATCAAGATGTTCTGGTATCAGGTAAATAACTTCCACTTAGGGCTACTTAATGAGAGATGATTGATCTAATTATAATCATGGTGAAATACAAGCTCCATTCTAATATGATTCAGCAGAACTTTACCGAGATTGATATCAGATTGTTTACGTCAAGCTTTTTTATATCTTGCACACTTTTAAATCGTGATTACACTAAAAATGTGTCTGCTCATTCAAGAAAAATGTTTCAGTTTTCAATGGACTTAAAAATAATAAATTCTTCATGTAATTTTCTATCCATAACCAAAGGTGCTAACAAGATTAAGAAACTTGAACATTTTTCCTCAATTCCGTTTCAGTGCATCACACTGATCAGTTAACCTTAAATATAGCTATTCCTCTAATTGAACCCTTTAAGTTAACTGGATAGTTTATCCACGACTGCTCCAATCAGCCATTCGATTATCGATAAGATCACGAATCGTGATGTTCACCTTGTCCCAGCAAAATATCTAGGCACAATTATTTTGCTGTTCTTTTAAAATTGTGTTCTTCAAAATTGTTTCAAGAGTTTGATAACCATAGTTAGAGACAGCTTTAATGGCTTTCTTGTTGTAACGTAATTGTGCCATTTGCAAAAAAATGTTCAACGTAATTTTTAACCTTCAACCTGAAATTGCCAAGACTAAACTAGATCAAACATTTTTTTTTTATTGTAACAAAATAACGTAGAATTAGAAGATTTATCTTATTATTTATTTTTATATATAGATTAATCATTATAATTGAACGACTTTTCATATTATAAACACTTTACTTTCTTGAAAACCATTGATTAAATGTAGGATTAAAATGGCTACAAAATATACTGAAGTACTATGTTTGATTTAATTACAATTCATACGGAATGAAATAATACAACGAATGAATAATCGATGGCGGGCTGACGTTAGCTTTATTGTCAATGTATAATTTATAGTCAATTTTCACGAGTCCTTGTTCAGGCTACTGTAACAAAGAGTCTTGGCATCCGCGGTAGCTTCTCAATACCATATCGTTCATGCAGTGAACCAGCCCTTTTCCCAGCTACATATCCATATATTTATGCGTTTTCGAAAGGCTGCTGAAACAACCGGGGATTCGTACTGTCATAACTACATACCCGCGGGCATAAGATACACTCTGTCCGAGGTCTAATCTCGAGGAAAGACTCAGTACGCGGGATATTATTTATATGGGCGTACTGCAGAGAAGCATCCGATGGATTCCGATGGTGGAATGAGGGGGTTCAGGGTGGGTAAGGACACTGTGGATGACTGTGCTGGATCCTGCGCGCTCCCGGTCACGATTCGCGAGCTCCTGTATTTGAATACAATGCATTATATTGTCTGCGTCATATCATATATCTCTCCCGCTAAATAAACGCCATCTCAATATTTAGACCTTCGTACGTACGTATGTCCGGCAACGTATGCCGCTGCTATACGAAAGATACGACTGCGAGTAGTCAGTGAGGGGCACGAGAAACACGAAGATGGGACAAGCACCTCTACCTGAACATTTAGAGATGAAAATGGAAAAGATAATGTGTATAACTTTTAACACTATAAATGTGTTTCCAATAAATTTGACCAGGATCAGCTTTATTTTCGGCCATTTTTCATTGATGTTGATAATGAAGAAAAATAAAAGAAACACTTTACTTAATTTACTTTCTGAATTATAATTGCATCTAATTGTCTTGGAAGAAAAGTATTAATTTATTATGATATATAAGTAACCTACAGAAAGTAAATATCGCAAAATGTCAATGTGTTGATTTTTCGACGGTGTAAAAATGTATTCTATGTAAAAGAAACTATTCAATGCTATTTAAACAAAACAAAGTCACGATGGAATGTTGTATAAGTAAATTCGTTATATATATTTTTATGTATATGATAGTATGGTATGTAGTACGCAAGTACGATACGCTGTCCCATGACAGGAAGCCAACGCGTACATTACCAGCTATCTCCGGTCCATATCAAATGTGACCAAGCCCAATGCCTTCCATTTCTGTTCCTGATCTCCTCGGTCTCTTTTACTGTTGCCTTTGTATTATACTTTCGATTCAACGTACCTTTACAAATGTTTCGCACGGGACATGATGCTACACTCTGTATTTTATTTGACTTGAAAATTATAGTCCAGAAAAACGACTTATCGGTCACAAAAGTCAAGATTGTGCAATGATACACATTTGAAATAGTCTTAAACTTGTGGTTTATCTCATCGTTTTAACATTCTTTCTTAGTTATTCTATTACTTATACAAAAATTACATTATTAAATTATGCAAAAAGCTAAAGAAGCATAAAATACAGATTTGCAAATGATAAGGAGAAGAGAATTTCTATATACAAATTAAGAAAGACAATTTATTGTCATGATTGAGCCACGACTATTTCAATCATAATCAACAAAAATGCAAAAATCATACGAGAAATGTGAACTGAAGTGTTGTTAAAGACTACCATTAGTATAATTAGAAAGCTGTTAATTTAAATAAGACGAGTGATGCAGTACGATCTTGGGCAGCGAAATAATTCAGAAGTGTCATTTGTGATTCTGATATCCACGAGTGAAAGAGGCAGCAGTGTGAATTGGTAGCCGTTGATGTCCGCCTGGAATTAATCGACACGACGATTCCGAAGATATAGAAGAGGCCTGATGTTGAAAGGTGCATTACGAATCCGGAGATTGGAGGACTTTTGGCGCGTCAAAACAGATGTATGGATGATGCACAATCCCGGCTGGACATAGTGATTAAAACTCGATGAGGCGTAAAATACGCCGAATATGAAACGCGACCTCACGAAATTCATGAATTCAGAATCACAATTAATCTTGACTTATAATCAGTCACTCTTAGAAAAGTGAGAAATATATAAAAAAAGTATTATAGTTTTTCAAAATTTAAAAGTCCAAATAATATTTTTAATATATAAAAAGATTAAAAAATAAGAATCGAAGTAAGCATTTCTTATCGTCATTTGTACAGATGATAAGTATATAATGACTTACAAATAATAAGTCTTAACAAATTTTAACTCGAGTTTCAAATTTTGTACAAGTTGAAAAAGTCAGAAATTGTGCTCTGCAGTATAATTATAATGCAAGGTGTAAGTAAGGTCAATATGACAAAAAAAGTAAAAAAAAAAGTTTCATGAATGAGTAACAAAAAAGAGATTCTCCGAAAGAAACATAAACGAAGACAATGTGGGAGAAAAAGAAGAACGCGGAACTAACGAAATGAAATAGCAAAGAGGCAAATAAAGAAAAGCGCAGGAGGATCGGAGAAGGAGGAAGTCGGAATAAAGCGTCGATACAAAAGCTCTCAAGGACTTCTATGAGCAAGCTGCTCCAACTAACAAACTCGAGAATGTGGGACGGGAGAGTCGCGCGGTGCGACGGAAAAAGAGCAGAGAGAAGATTTGAGACAAAGTTTCGTCATTGCGAAATGACACGAGTGGTCTTTATAGCGTCGAGCCGCCGGCTGTATTGACAAAAGTATCGCTCGTTAGCTCTGTCTCTCTCGTCGTTTCGTCGCGCCATTTGCCGATATTACCGACGTGGCGGGTCGTCGGGGGCAACAAGCGGTGGTGCGGGGGAGGGGAGGGAACATCGCGAGAATATTGGCGGAGAAAAAGCCAACTCCTACGGGGTGATTGCGACGAAATCATTGCGAGATACGGAAGAACTGGCGCAGTTGTGAACTCATAAGACGCGAACTAGTCCCAAGCAGTTGGTCTAATCGAAGACGAAGAACGCGCGACTGAAAACCGAATGAGCAGTCACGTTCAACTAAGCCCCGAAAGAAATATCGTCGCTCGAGCTCTCTTGCCTGTGACTTTCTTGTTTCGCGTGCTGGCGACCATGGCGCCGTCAGAACGCGACGTGACACCCAGACGCGACGAATAATCACAAACCAAACCAACTTCCAACGTCATTGATTAACACCAAGAACATCTGCGCGACGATTTTTGGCTTTTTTTCAAATGACATTGCTGTTTCTTGCATTCTTCGGAGGATGGGAATGAATGATTAATGGAAAATTTTCAGCATTTTGAGCTCTGTCACCCCACCTATGCTAGATCAGGTGAATTGTCTTCGACTTCGACTTATTCAGAGAAGAAATCCGATTTGTCAGTTGATATCAGTTGTTGATAGATACATTTTTATTTCAGTTTATTAAACCTTTAGCAGAATGTTTATTTGT
This sequence comes from Gryon sp. ZL-2020, assembly GCA_022817425.1. Classification (NCBI taxonomy): domain Eukaryota; kingdom Metazoa; phylum Arthropoda; class Insecta; order Hymenoptera; family Scelionidae; genus Gryon; species Gryon sp. ZL-2020. Next base: position 31,080 of record JABFPJ010000131.1, on the reverse strand, counting down.
AATTAATAGAAATTTGTGATTAATAGAAAAATATTTTCTTAATTTGCTCATTTTTTCGAAAACATGAAGAGCAAAGGAAACTATTGTTCTTAAATTTACGAGATTCATAAGGTGATGCCAGTACGTGACCATAACTACGTCAGGATCGGTATTTGACGTAAGAAATATCTCTAAAGGTAAAAGGTATATGGGGATGAAGATGTTAGAATGAAATGGATTATTAGTATTGGCATTATAGATTTGTATAGGGGAGGAACTGGTAGATCAGCGTCTTGGGAATCGTGGTTTCTTGCTGAAGACTGATCTCATATTTTTTTGTTTCATGAAATGTATAATGCGCTATTCGTAAATGACAACTCGTTACAATAAAGATAATTATATCCATACATAAACAAAATACATGTTTCTTTTGTACTATAGCATATTCTTTCAACAGACAACACAAGAGTGTCAGCCTTAAGGACAATTATGTTATTATTCATTAATATAAAAAAAAATTTAATGTGACTAAAGTCTACTTTTGAACATCGAAATCCACTATTTTACTGTATTGATAATTGCAAGTTATAATAAAATTCTTTTTTTTTAATTTAACAAAATAGCACACATGAAATGTTTGATAGATTTGTTGTTGCTTATTTCCATTGAGTTTGACATTTAGAAGGAAAAGAAGCAAGTCGAGTATTGATAAAGCACCTATTTCAATAAAAAAAAAACCATATTCGAAGTATCCTTTGGCTTTCGAATTTGACAATGTTAAAATGTCAATATCCAACGAGGGCTTTTCGACTCATGATCCGATCACGTTTGATATTCCGGAGGGTGCTTCGAATTTGCTGGAGCACAGAGGGAGACAGTAAAGGATAATAATTGATTCAGGAAGTTGGATATGCGAGCGATCCTTTCTCAATAGAACTCCTCACGTCACATCCGCCGAGCTCGTACGCTCGTCCTTTTCTTCGTTTCACATCCAACAGTCAATTTTGCGATGATAAAGCAAATAGATAATGTCCAAAGTTTAATTAAAACTGGGCAGCTGAGTGACGTATTTGATTACTCGAGAATTTAATTAATCGTCTTGTGGCCCTATCCAAAGCTTCAGGGATGTACGAGACGATGAGAATGTTTTCGATAAGTCGAACATAATTTTTGTACATTTAAAAGTCTTCTATTTGGCTGTAGCGATAGGATTTCTAGGCCAAGAGACATTTTCTTCATCGTTTTCCGTTTGATAGAAATACACATCGAAGTATAAATATCTTTAACAAACGAAATAATTACAACTTATGATTTATAATAATCATATAAATAAAACTAGAACTCTTTTGTAAATAAATTATTTTTCTACGTATAATTACAACTTTGCTTTTAAAATGAAGAAGATGAATGGAGTTGAAAAAAAATTCATTCGAAAAAAACTTCTCAAATAGTAAACCAAAGAGACAAATAAAAATAGCGGAATCCCTGCAATCTAATTCGTTCGACGGTCGTTTGGATCCGCAGCGAAGCTAAAGGCTGGAAATTATTGGTCGTGGCCTCGCGTGCTGCATGCACAATGAAATAATAAAGCGGCAAAATCTATTAGACACGTGAGCAGGTTCTTCTTCAGATCTTGCGTTTAACGATCGTGCGAAAGCCCTGCTCGTTAATGTTTCTCGCGAATGGAAAAGTCATCGCATTAAACCAACGCATGTAAAAAAAATGTTAAACGTATATTCCTCGACAATTATATATTCCATAATAAATTTTGCGTCACTTTGTTTTTACGTCTTAAATCACGGTTTATGTGTTTTTTCGGCTAAAGGAGTTTCTTATTTTTCACTTGTCTTACTTTTAATGTCCCTGTAAATACGATACTTTATGCAATCGAAGAAAATTGTATTTCTCAACATTTTATTTCTACGACAGCTATCGTTGATTGAAATTGAAAAGATTGTTTGCACCGATATCAGATATTTTAGTGAATTCTTGACATTTGTAAATTCATTCAAGTTTTATTTATTTATGCTTGTTATGAGATGTACATACGTGCATTTTAAAAATATCAAATTACAAAAATTAATAATTAACTGTAATAAAATTTAAATTGCGAGAAGATGCAGATATGAAAGATATTAACGAAGTGTAGAGTTATAAAAACTGCAGTATTTGCGTATTAGTATAATAGACTGTATTAGTAATCAAGTAATCTTTACAATTATCATTGCCTATTTCACCTCCCACATAAAAATGTATAGTCTATGAATTAAAGTAAATGTCAATATGTGAATAATTTATACATGAAAAATGGGACATTCAGTTATGGATGTCTCAGTTATATGTTTTGTCTGGGTATTGTCTTATTTTTTAGGTATCAGTCAATAAAAATTTTTCACAGTAAATTTCAAACAAATTTATTATAATCGTTGTTATCTTAATGCATTAAAATGTGTTTCTTTCTATCATAAAGAATTAATAAATTAACTAATTACATATTAGACAAAAGGGGATACAAATTTGTCTAATATATGAAACTTGTTTTACTTTTATATTACATATTTCAAAATGGGAAGAAGTTTATAAACGTTTTTTAGTCTATGTTTTTTTAATTTTGAGAAATTTAATTTAATTTCCTCCATGCGTGGGAAAAGAGGTTAACTTTTCCCACTGAAAACACGTTGAAAAAACAGGCCACTTTTCATGCCCTTGTTGGAAAAAGTATAGTGTACGACTTGTGGAAAAAGTTGACGACACACGAGCGTGTGTGACATCACTCGCTTCGTTCGTGATGTCATTTCACACTCTCGTGGAATTGCCAACTTTTCCCACTAGTTCTACAAAATACTATAACTTTTTAGGATTGAAAAATAGCGTCACTAAAGTATAAGTATAACATCATTCGTTAAATTATTTATAACAGATCAAATTTTTATTAGCAGAGCGCTAAGTAGCTGAATTAGAAAAAAAATCAATCAAAATGTGGGAGTTTTTTGCAGAAAAAATTGTTTAAGTAAAGTAAAATTCTCTAATATATACAAGATACCTTTATATTATACTACATACTGCTTATGTTATACTACATTATCTAATACCTTATATTATATTACATTTCTTTGGGTATATTAGTTCATTTTTTTCTAATTTTATTTTAAGTTTTCTGGAAGACCCATATAAGCTTTCCGTAACCCTCCGATAAGGTTTCCATAAGTTTTCCGTAGGCTCCCATAGGCCTCCCGTAAGCTTCCCATCAGTTTTCCAGCATAAGCTTTCCCACTTCGCCACCTCTTGCCGAATAATGAAAGAAAATAAAAAAAAATGTTTAATCTCATCTACTCGATGCAGGCTACACAATAATGTCACAAAACAGTAACATTTTATTTGTTTGTTTTTTTGTTTTTTAATGTTAAAACCCAAAATTTGTTCGTTTTTGAAAAGAGACACAACAAACAAGTTTTTTTATACTTGGTCAGAGACACTACCGTGTCTCTTGATTACATCAATTGAAAATTATTTTTAATATACTCATCGTTTAATGTATAATGTAATCGTGATTAAATTTTAATTCATAATACGATATGCTTTAGAAAAAACTAATTATCATTATTTAAAGTTATTTTAAAAATTACACGGTCGGTTATTTCAGCAAGATTCGTCCAAAGAACGGGGTTTTTTTTACCCCGTAAGTCACGAGTGTGAAGGATACGTGATTTAAATTCATGTTGGGATACTTTTATGATCCTGAAGAGAATAGAAGGGGTGGCTGGAATACAAAGACTTGTAATATATTTGGTACAAATGTATCATACTACATTATCCTATTCATAATTCATCATTAATCATGTGCGTATTTTGAACACATTACGTAATGAACAATGCGTGACGTTGTGTTATAAATTATTTTGAAATAAAATTGTATATTTGAATAAAAAAGTCTTAATTGTACTTCTTTTTTTATCTGAAAATTCCTGTTCAACAGATTTTATAAAACAGCATTTCGTTTAAAATAAACGTTGATGTATGTGGCAATAAAATTTCACCAAGCTCGTCAGTCACGATGGCAGGTGTCTTCATTTTCCGCAAATGAACTTTGATTGGGTTAAAAAGAAGCAACTATCTGTCAGTTAGTTGATCGCCATCGACTGACCCAATTTCGTCGAATCAAAACTTATTTTTCGTGGTGTAATAACACGCCGCTTTTGACGTCGGCAGACCATTCTTTTTTTGCTTCAATATCAGTGATTGACGCGACGTATTACTCTAAGTTTTTACTATATTAGTACAGAATTTGAATTATAAAAATCATTTGAATAAATAAAAACTTTGCGGAAAATAAAAGTATATTATGACATTTAACTGATCACATTAAATCGTATTAATAAAATATATTAATATCAATATATTTTTTTAAAATAATACATTCGCTAAATAAGCTTGCTTTTATAAGCAATTATATTTTTAGTATGCAAATAAACTGATCAATAAATTGTATTTGCATTCAAACAATATTTAAAATAATTTAAATTTCATATTACACAAAATTTGCTTTTAGGTAACAATTAATAAAGTTAATAAAGTAGAAAGTCATGCTAAATATAAACATTTAGATTTAATAGATATGGGTTTTATTTATTGATGATTTACACATGTCAAGATCATATTCGAGCAACAGCAGCGCTGACTTGCGGACAACGACCGCGTTAATGTGGACAGAGCGTGTGGCGAGCAAGTACTCGGAGAGCCAGGCACAATGGCAACTAGTTTTAATTACAAAGTAAGGTGAAGCGATCAATCATAATGATGTACGTTAGGCGGGCGCGGCCTCTGGGGTGCAGAGCGAGAGACGAGGCGAGTGCGCGGATCTCGTTGTTTCCTCGTACTTCTCGTGACGGTGCTGCCTCAACTTGCTCTTCGTCTTGCACTCCGAGGAAGGAGGGACCCGCGCGTACACTTTGCGTATAATTTACTGGCACTGGATATACCTGGAGTTATGCTACACCGAAGCGCCCTTTTTTAGTCCCTTCCCCAGCCTTCTTCACGCGCTCCGTCATCGTTCTTTGCTTCTTCTCCCCGTTCTTCTGTCTTGCTACTAAAATGCATGCAATAAAGAATATCCATTCGCTATTTCAATCGAACAGTTAAATTGAATCAAGTTGTAAAATTTTGATTTGGAGTGCGAAATAAAAAAAAAAAACATGATTAAAGAAGTACCGTGTTTGTGAATAATGTAACAACCCTAGTAGAAATTGATCGGGCTGTAATATGGATGTAACGCAGGGCGTTGATAGGGGCCTGATAAGGGGACGTCGCCTGATCAGGCCCCAATTGACGCCCTGCGTTACATCCATATTACAGCCCAATCAATTTCTACTAGGGAATTACCAAGAAATACTTTTAATAACAAATTATTATATTTCGTTAATGTATAATATATAAAAATCAGTTAATATTCATCATAAAGACTGGATGTTGATATTCAAAAGTTAATTATTTTATACACAGACATGATAATAATTATGAATCATCTTTTAAAAATTCTTTTAATGTATTTTATACCATTATCAAAGAAAATTAATTCAGTCTCATGTGCCAGTAATTATTTTGATAATTAGTATAAATTTAACGTGGAAATGTTATTGTAATTTCTTAATATGTATATTGAATTGAAATTATTTTGATAATGCAAACAGCAAATAATAAACGGGCTTGAAATTTCTTTCCCACACATAAACGGAGTTTCAAATCAGAGCTTTTGACCCCCTTGCCCCGTTTGGCGTCGCTCGTTTTGCCGTCTCTTTCGCCGTTAGCCATACGTCATAGTTATCTATGCTTTTTGCTCGGAAACTGATTTAGAGCCGTCTAAGGACTCGGGGCCCAACGAAAATTAAATAATTGCTAATTTATGGCGTGAATCGTAACATGCCACTCTACTCAGTCTCGTTGCAGTGGTCGATACGATGTTCCTTTCGCCTCTGCACTCCGCATCACGAGACAGTTTTGAGAAAAAACGTAGTGAAAAGAAGAAGATAGAAAGAGATGGAAGACAAAGAAGAAATAAACATAAATAGCCAAGCACAAAAATGAGCTCCTGTTGTTCTGTCAGATAACGCGTACGCGAACATTAGTTCGCCAAAACATTCGTGATTCACAACTTAATAATCATGATTATTTGTCGAATGACAATTTTTTTTTCATATTACTTAATGAATGGACATATTTGTCGATTAACACTTTTTTCTTATTTAATTTCACATTAAGAGTCGCAATTTATTATGGTTGCATACTTTTAATAATTTTCTGAGTTTTAAAATATTATACAATTGATTTTTATTAGAATATTATTAATATTATATGTATAAAAATATAATTTTCTTTTAAAAAGGTGAAATTTATGTTATCTTTAAATAACGCATGAAATATGTTTTTTATAATCTACAAATACGATTATAAATTAGAAATTTTTCATTTTCAGTACATTTTTCAAAAAATAATTTTATTTTATTAGTGATTGAATAATATAATATTCAAACAAATATAAACTGAATTCGGCAAATATAAATAATCAATGTTTCTATCCAAATTTAGTTTAAATGTCGATAACATTGTTCATACAATTGCGGAAATGTTTACACTCATTTCAGAATTTTTGTTTTGTTTTATATATCTGTTGGTATCGAATAAATACAATAAATAATGCTTGATACGAAAATCATACGGAGAAAATATGCAATTATAAGTATAAAAATTTTTGATCAATTGAAAATGTAAAATAATTAAATCCAATTTTCAGTGAAGTTAAATAAATACTACCACGTTTTTATGAAGCGTGAGAATTAATTAGTGATCAAACTAATTAAATGAAATAATTGAAAGAATATAATACCAATAAATTGATGCATTGAACGTGAACAGTGAACAAAGTACATAAAAATATAATATAATATTTTTATTTTAAATATATATTTTCATTTCCCTATGTATTAGTGATTTTTGGATATTATAAATGAAAATATGTCCACTATTTGGGTTCTCAAATTATTTTGTCAATGAATCTCATCATTATAAATACTGATAAGAACATACTCGTACAGACAATAAACATTTTTAAAATCTAGGGTTTAACTTATATAATAATATAAGTATAATATATGAGTGCTTAATTTTTTATAACTAACCTTTTTTATTTATTTATAATTATTTCTTGTTTAATTTTTTTGTAAATGTGACTATTTTATCCTGACAGTTTACTTAGCCTATATACTTTAAACGCATTGGAATATCAAACAATTTTCAAAATTAGCTTAACTTTTAGATTAACTTTTCATCTTAACATAAACTTTTCATTAAAGGAAAGGACCAAATTGACGTTTATTGAAGATTCAAAACGTTTATCATTTGTTTGTTGACGTTTTATAAGGTTAGTGTTCTGTTCGGGTATATAAACATAATATATATATATATATATATATATATATATATTTTCTTTTTAATATATCCAGGATGTGTAAAAAGTTACTATATTTACTAGATAAGTAACCAGTTTATCAACTTACGTATTTATTATATACATGAAAACCCTTTACTTAATATCAGTATTACAAACAGAGAGAATAATAGATAATGACATACAAGCTCGTGTCAAATTTCTTTCTCGCGGCATAAAGACAGGTTGTCAACATCATGGCATCCTAAGCAGAAGCTGTGATGCTAATATCTCATTAGTACGAGCTAGATTTATCTTCCCATCAAAGAAATTGCATTAGATAGCAAATTTCATTGAATCTGTCTCAAAAGCACAACACGCCAGCTTCACTGTCGACTCATCTGTTCTTCTTGCACGAATCTTCGGTAATAAACGCGCATATATTATTATCAGCGGTCCGCGAATATATGTCCACCAGCTACATGTTTTCTACATGCCCTGTAACTCGTGGCAATGGTATGCAAATTAATGGTGACGCGGTTTAATTCGGCAATAAATAGGGGGTCACCCTTACCGCGACCATCGGGCCATCAGTCAACTAGATTCCTTTTTGTCCTGCTTGTATCCTGGGAAAGCTTCAGATTTATTTGATGTGTTTCGGTAATATTTATAGCTCCGGTTGGGTGCACTGCGCATATGTGACGTTGTCGACGCAGTTTAACAAAACCATTCTCTAGTTCCTGAATACGAGGAACGGTTAACAAAAGTGTAGCATTTTTCTTATTATCTTTATCACTTTTTTTGTTCTTTTAAATAATTTTATATGGCAAATATTGTAATATTATATTATAAAATAGATCTAATAAGTATATTTTCATCATTATTATAAACTTATTAACAATAATGGAATTATAATTTAATGATAAAATAATTTTGAATCATAAAATATACATATTGCGACAATGGTTTAAGTGAAGTAACATAGATATTTTAAGTTACACGTGACGCAACACGCTCCTAAATTGACGTCTAATGTCACAACAGAAAGAAGGGAAAGCGAGATATGGTTGGAGGAACAAAACAAGGAAAGGGGTTGAATTCTATCTGTATTAATGATTATACTACATTTTTTGCATGGTTTAAATTTATTCATATGAAAAAATGAAGTCAATTTTTTATTGAAATTATGTTGGTTAAAATCATTCAAGTCCTTGTCATAGCAACAAGTTATTAGAGAAATTAAGTCTCGTAAATCTGTTCAAATAAAGTCTAAGCTATATCAAATATTTACTCATTGAATCAATTAGTTTGTTTTCATGGAAAAAAATTGCATTTGCATATTTTATTTCAAGATGTTAAATTAGATCTTTCTGATTCATTTATTTTAGTACAAATTTTAATAACATTTTGTTTACACATGACAAAGACAATGTTTTCTGCAGAAAACTTTGATAAAAGCTTTCAATTTGTTTAGCTTTGACTAAATATTTTGACAAACACTTGATCATGTTAAATAAATTTTCCTTCGACACTGGGCCCTTAAGATATAAATTAATTATCAACGCTGCATACAAAAGAATACTCTAATGAATTTATATGATAATCATCACATGAAAGTTTTCAGATAATCATTTATAACGTAAATTCCTATGGTCATAGCCAAAAAGTTCATGATTACAGCTGTTCGTCTGCTGCGTGGAAAATAAAGATTATAAATACACGTATCTTCCTCTTTACTACGGACGCACGAAACATTTATGAATATAGGATCGCGCAAGAGACTCCGAAAAACTTTTATTCAAGGAAAAGCGCTTGAAATAAATAAGCTGGTATCGTTAAATAAATATAATGCAGCAACGTTGGCCGCCTCGAAAGTCTCCCTGGCGCATCGTTATTAGAGAAGCCGTTAGCTCGGTGCGGTCTGCTAATCCGGCGTAAGAGAAAAAGCCCGGACTCGAGCAGAAGAAGGGAAAGGGTAGGACGAAAAGAGGTCGAAAGAAGGAGAAAAAAGAGGAGCGAAAGACGAAATTTATCGTTAAAAAGAAAAGGGGGCCAAGAGTATAAATCTCTGGTATTATAATGGGATCTGTCTATTATTAAAGAATGAGTGATTTAAGGGCGGGGTGGAGCTCAGCCGTACTTCGGTCTCGTCGAAGTGGGTGGAGAACAAGAAGATCGTGAATTTGATCGGCAATTCTGAGCTTTGACTGCTATCGTCGACGCAGTTTTGCAATCACAATTCCCGTTTAGATGGCTATTTTTCTATCGCAAAAATCGATCTACCATAGATGGAAGACAATTAACTCGTAATATATTCTATTGATATGACATAGAATATTTCAAATCAAATCAAACATTCTGATATTTTACATTATGCCATTTCGTGACGATTAATAAACATAAAATTAAAAAAAGCATTGTTTTTCAACACTATAAAATGAGTGAATTATGGATTAATAGTATTCGTATTGACCTGATTTCAGTTGTAATGTAATAAAATATCGAGTGAAAATATAACTTGGGCAAAGTAATGATATTCTAATTATATTCCTATGAAGCGCATATTTGTCAAACATCCATTAAATGAATACAATATCGATTAATTGAATACAATATATCTTCTTATTATGTTATTATCTTATTATTGTAAAATTTTTCTTTAAACTCACATTATGCATGTATGGAATAACGTAAATATTATGAACGTTACATGAATCACTATTAATAAATGCATTGTGAAATAGCTGTTTAAAGTTGTATCGATGACAATTTAATACATAGACAAAAAGAAAAAGAAAAAAAATCAATGACTCGAGAGCAATTTCATTAACCCTCTTGTTCGTGAATTGAATTTGCCTGCATAAACAAGGGGCTGGCGGATCGTAAAACCAATGAAAAGCCTTGGCGATAAAAAGCTTCCGGTGTTTTTTCGCATTTGTTTGGTTGCAACCGAGGTCGTCAGCCGACCAAAACGAACTCGTCATTAATTAATTCATTAGTAATGAATTCGGACATTTTTATGCGTTGGGATGTTCGCGTTTGTAATCATAAATCGCCAATATCATCGACATGCGCGGCTTCCGATTGTAAATGCACTCGCAATGGCAACAACGCTTTGCCCGGAAGCTGTTACGCTGGCTTTCACTTAGAACGACTTTGATGCGCTTTTCGCAAACGTGATGTACGATAAAAGGGCGAATCATGGAGGGGTGCTCAAGCTCGCTCCTGCTTGTCTGTCCATCCTTCGCGCTGTCGTTTCTGTCTACTACGAGCGGGATATTTACGACTGACCGACTCATTGCCGCGGCAACTTGAGCGAGCGGTCGCCACAAATCACGATGAGAAAGCCAGCCTTTCTCCGCTCTGGGAAACGCCTGGCATTTTTCTCTGTCCGGGGACAACTTTGACTTATTGGTGACAATACCAGCGACGTTTGGAGGGAGCCAAGCTAAAGATGGGAGGGCAGTTCACAATTCTACTCAACGGTTTCAAATTGTTAATACAAATCATTTTTACGAATCTTATTTCATAATTCAATAGTAACTCAGAATAATAACATCAATATAAGTAAAAATATTGTATTAATTAACGACATGGCGTTTGCTGTTTATTTAACAAGCATTGAACTCATAGTTCATACTTTGAAACAGTATTTCATCCAATCTATATTTATCGTTTGAATCATAGAAATTGAATTTTGTTGATTAATATTAAATTTTGAATGATGAACATCAAACAATGATGATTGTGACGAACACGAATAATAACGTACATTTGCACAAATGTCGTAAGTGTCGAATTGGTTTGAACGACATTATTTTTGCAGTGTAACCCTAAAATTAATGTAGGAGAAGCAGAATAGAATATTTATCTAATAAATCTCGGTCAGTAATGTCAAAAATAAAGTAAATCATCATATGAATCTTGAGTTTGGGAGGTTGAAAAGGACATAAGTTTTAGGGGTTGCAAGTACGTTTTGAATGTCAGCTGGCGCCAATAAATAACATTGCGCGCTGACGTATGTGCAGCGACGAGTCATCTATCCTACCGGTAAATCAGTCTCTGATTTTTCACGCCACACTCGCTATATAACTTCTCGCTCGTTTGGCGTCGCGCATTGAGCAGATCGCCGATCAAATTTCCACTGGGAATGTTAGAGAATCGCCCGAAAGAAGCCCGATTACTCTTACTTTTTTCCCTCTTTTTCGAGGGATTTAGTTACGCGTGGGAATGCTGGTAAATTATTAGTAACGCAAATTTCGTTAATTACATGCTATCATCTATTAAAATCCTCATTTAACGACATTCCTTCAGTATATTATTTCCTATGTTTTTTACATGTCCATTCAATGTATTCTATTTATGTCATATGTAAGATTTTATATATCTTACATATGTCACAAAAAGATTCCATTCGTAACAATAAGTTATTTTGGTCTTTCCATTAAATAAAGCAAACATACGATCTGAAGTTTTGTTAAGTATATTTGTGAAAACTTGTTACTTAGTCTATAGGTACTTAGAGCTTTAAGTGTAGTAAATTCATTACTTTATCTGGCGTTATAAAATGCGTTTGTCAAAATCATGCAACGACCCCATTGCTCACGGCATACAATCTTTCGGGAGCGCGTCGCGGACAAGAATAGCAGCGTCTATAAGTGCGTTGATAGCAGAATTGCACCCGGACGGTCTCGTCCGCTCGATGTCGCTGTCGCATAAATCACGCCCGTTACGGTGTCTTCTGGTGGCACCGTCGGCCTCGCTCGTCACACCGGAGTTCTTGTCGCGCCTTAATAACGCTCGGCGTCTCTGAACCCGCGCTCAACCCGGGCGGCTCGGCATCGCTACAAATCCTGATTACACTCTGCAAGTGACGTTGTACGGTATAGGGGTGCGATTCTGGCTTGAAGTCTGGTTTTTGTTTCCTCCGCTTCTGTTCTCCTCCACCTTCGAAGCCGTTATCCCTCTTTCCCATTTCCGACATCAGTACGGTACACAAACGCCCGACCCCGTCCATTGCCAAGCTTCGCACTCACTTTTCCGTTCCTCCCGGGGCTTCGTTCTCCAACGTAACCCAACGGTCGTTGTTCTCATCTTCACGACTGATAGCTTGGACCGCGTAAATCAATTTTCAATTACGCCTGCAGTTTATGTATAGCACGCGCCAGTGCCTCTGCACTCCACGCTAGTAAGCAGATTCTACTTCAGTTCTGCGCCAAGCTGATTCCTGCAGATATTAGGTGAGAGAAAAGCGTTATAATGCTTCACGTTGTCTGATTATATCTAAATGGGATGTTATATAAGACTTTTTTTAGATCAATGACCATATACAATAATCATTAATGAAATATTTTCTCTTTCTTAGTCATAATTGTAGCAGAAATAATTTTATTCAAACAATGATAATAGTGCTTCATATAGTTCATTCTAAAAATTAAACATTTCCGAAATTGTATATTTTATAAAATTTAACAAACATTTATATTTCAAATGCTATTTATGATTCATAAATCATATATTTTTATAAATTTATACATTTTTTAAAGGTTTCTGTATTGTTTGTAAATTAAACATCAAGGTAACTATACGAACGTATCTTATATTTTCAGCAGAGTTGATATCGATCGATATATGGATGGGTGATCGGTATTAACCCAAACGACATTATGAAATAAATGTAATTTGCACACTGTCGTCAATGATAATACTTAAATTGAGATTACAAAGTAGGATACATTAAAATCTGAATTCCCTTAACACCAGATACAGCAATATTAAATTCTTAATGACAATTTTCATCCAAGATTTTAAATTAAGTCCTCTCATGTAAGCTTTATGTCAAAAAAGTTAACATGAAGATTGAATAATTCGAGAAGCAACTGATGTGACGATAGAAATTCGACACCTCGACGCGGATATAGATCAGATGCTAGAGGGGGGAGGGGGCAAAAACTTTTAAGCTCGCGAGCTTTAGGTTTCAAAGGTCATCATCTTGGGTTACTAATCTCTGGGGTTATGGTTGTATTGAGGAACAAGGGAAGATGATTTTGAAGTTTGTGGAATATTCCCAGTTTCATTGAATGTAAGCATAACGATAGATGTTGGACCGGAGTGGCGGCAAAAGAGAAAGAGGATGAGAGGGCATAGCGTATCAGACTCGGCTCGGTGGATTTGTACTTGCTGGATACGTATTATTATACTTTGCTACAGTCATATTTATAAATCAGCAATACAGCACGATGAGCGCACGACGTAGAGGGATGGAATTTATAGCTTCGTTCTCTTTCCAGGTTGGCGTTCGTCGCGTCCCCGTCTTTTTGTCCATATACGTATCTCTGTCGGACTCTCCGGTATCTCCCTCTTGCCAACCCTTTTCGATGCCACTAGCGTGGTTGCTGCCCTTCTCCCTCCAATCTCCATGTCCGTCGTCTGCTCCTCTTCTTCTTCTTCGCTTCTCTTAACTGTCTTCCTCTCTTGCGCCCGGAGTGCACGCGCATACAAACTGCCAAGCTCCGTACGTATGAGCTTAGGTCGACATTTTCCCTCCTCTCTTTAGTAATAAATCTGCGAGACTTTTGAGTGAGGTGGGGTCCCACGTTGGGGCACCACTCCGTAGCCCCCCCTAGATCTCTTCGTCGCTCCTGGCCACATCTCTCTCGCTTTTCATTTCCTTCGTCCTCTGTATCGTCGTTATATCTGTCTCACTTTCGTTCGCACACACCGACGATACTTCTTCTCGCTCGCGTCACGGGAATGTATATAATTAGCAGCATTGTGCTTCCTCGGACAGATTTACGAGTTGTATCGCTACCGCGGCTGCATGCATAAGCGCGTTAAATAAGTATTTATCCGACCCGTGGGGAATGACGATACGACGGACCGATGGCTCGTACCGAGTGCGCCTGATGGATCTGATTCGCTCGAATGTGCCGATGCGGACGTTCCATGAGCGAGCTTTGTCGTTTGTACAACGTTTTCACCCTTCAGTGCAGTTCTTCACTTTTTTTTGTAGAAATTACAACGGAGTTGTTATTTTAATAGACAAATCTTTAATTGTTATGTCAACAATATTTCATGTACTCGATTAATGAGTTCACGGTGTAACTCTTTTTTTATGATGAAGAAATTGATGCGCAAAAATCTCAATTACTATGTCACTTAAACTTCATTTCTAACAAAAATAATTATTATTATACACACTAAAATTATTATTATATATAATATATTTTTCTATTGTGATTAATCTAGTATATTTTTCTTTTATGTTTTCAATTTCATGAATTTTGTTAATATATTTTATTTTTTGTATTTATTTCTCTGAAGTAGCCTGAGTATAAGTATAAGCTAATTTCGTATAATATTTATCGAATTAAAGTTTTTGTGACAAGATATCAACACTGGATCAATTATCATTTTCTTTACCAACTTGATTGGTCGATGACACTTATATTTCGCGTATATATAAGTATTGTTACGAGTACATAGAGTGACTTGTATTTATGTCTGTGCGTGTGTATGCGACCGCACACTTTGCGCATTCGAGACGTCAAGTTTCAAAGGGTTGACGGATAGTCGCCGCGGGACGAAAAGACGATAGGTCCGGATCCATCATGTTTTCTGAGCAGTGTCGTTGTCCGAAGTTTGGCACGCTCAAACATTCTGTCCGTTGTTCAAACTTTGTATAGGGAAATAAGGTTTATTCTGAGAAGAAACATCTGTTCGAATATTTTTTCTATTTGTTGTAAAATTACACAATATATCATATAACATTCTTGTGATGTGTAAATATTTGCTTGAAATCAGACTTACGTGAATTGAAAAGTTGTTATTTGTATTGTCAAACAAATTTGATTAGTAACAGAATGATTAATAATGTTCTAAAAAATTGCTAACCACAGATGTGAAAAAAATAATTCTAATTTACATTGATATTAAAAAGTTAAATTTTTTTGTTTAATGAATTATTTTCTAATGCTAGTCGAATACATCGTTAATCAATACTTTTGTTGCTGAAAATATCTCTTGTGAATCTTAATGACTGTTACTTATCATTAATGGCCATTCCGGAAAATTGGTCGTGAAATCATCTGTGGTTATGTATAAGTATTGATGACCATTACTAATCATTTGTAACCATAACTCGTCATCACTAGCCATCAGTGATTATACATGACCATCGATGACTTCGAGAGGCAAATTTTCTGGAATGGTTATCACGAACATTAGTAGTGATATATTATTATTATTCAGTCTATGATCAGTGCTAATCATTCTTTAGCGTTTTGATAACTTTATCATTCAATATTCAATTAGTATTTCACTTGTACAGTCATTATTCAATTTTTGGATTAAGTATCTATATAGATAATTTTATATAAAAGCGAAATTATTGTACTTTAGAAATATCAATTCATTTTTTTCATACAAATAATTACGAATGAAATAGTAAAAAATCTTAAAAGAATATATGTTTCCCAATTTTTAAGCAATATTCAAGTTTATGTATTCAAAACACTTTTGAATATTTCAATTTCATTTATGACAAACTAAAAATAAATTATTATTTTTCTCGGTCGATATACACATTTTATTATTTTTACTAGTGTATAAATAACGGAAACGAAGTTTAAAACTAAATCAATTTTTTTTCTCGGTTCTTTTGGACGAATTTATGGACAGCGTCTGATTCGCGAAATCCCTCGCGGGAATACATTTCTTATTAATGATATTTGCGCTTTTATCGATGCCCATCGTGACGCGGTAACGCGAACGAGCTTATTCAATGGTCCGACATTGCGCAAGTCGTTAAAATCGATGAATTATGAGACAACGCATTAGCGCAGTCCGCACGATACTAATCAGCGAAATTTCCGTGCGATAAATAAACGAATGAGAGTGCGTTACCAGATATGCGGGACAGCGGGTATAATGTCGATGCGATGGAGTGCGCGATTCGCGCTCATAAATCGTTGGATATTCAGAAAAAGAGCATTTTGAAATAGCGTTGAAAGTGCAACGATTCGCCAATAACGTGGAGTCGGGGTATCAATAAAAAAAAAGCCTCTTGTTGAATGAACGCAGTGATTTACGAATTAATATTCGGCGCGTGTTATTTAAGCTGAATCGATTATTTATACAACCCGAAATCTTGCGTCCGACTGATTTGACTAAGATTCAATATTGGATTGGTGTTGTGTATTGGAACGCGGTTGAAATATTTTGCACCTGTTAAATCGTATATAACTTGTTTCGAAAAAAAAGATCACTGGATTATGATAGAGGTATACACTTTTTAAACTTTATTTTCTCACGAAAATAAACTGCAGTTTTATGTCAGTAATTTATGCAAAATTCTCATCCACAATATTTATTTATACAAATATTATCACCGAAATTGTTTTATTAAAAGTGTACAAAAATGAAGCCAGTTTTGCAACAAATTAAATAATCGAAAGCATTTTTATTAAAAGTAAATTATACTTTTGTTAATATTTTTATATTAATTATATTAATTATAATTTAAAAAATAAAGAAGAAGAGATATATCTTTTCTTGTTTTATCAATTATAACAAGAATATATTGTACTTGAGCAGAGTAACAATTTTTCATAATATTGAATGTATATTTGACGAAATGATGAAACGACCAATTCAATTTATAACATTGACATGTCAATGTGTTCCGAGTTTTTCAATCATCATTTTCATAGAAATACTTCGATCAAAGCTTCAAGTACAAAAGACACTCAGTGTTGAGTCATTACTGTAAACGATAACGCCTTTGAAACCGTTGAAGCCCTGAAAGTAGTATTCCAAGTTCTTCTATCCTGTAAATCGCACAGAAAAACCAAAAGCTTGGCTAGATTACATTAGCATTTTGCGCCCCACTCTGCAGCTATCATCGGCAACTTATGACACGATAAACAATCGACGGAGCCAAGCCGCCGTCGCATTTATCCGCAACAATTTATCCTACGAGTTTCGTGGGATGAAGCTGAACGCGAAAAATATGATAATGAAAAACAAAGGCGAAATGGCCGATAAGAAGGGCAAAATAAAGCGTTCCAAATCAGAGGCGTAATTTCGTTTATCACCGTGCCTTCAGCTTTTGCAACCCAAACAAACTCTCCTAAATGTCAGTTGGCGGGGAAAAATCATAGCGACGGCGTCTACTTGCATGGCGCGACGGGAATACACAAGGGATTGTAGATATCGCGAGAAAACTCTTTCCTCGCGGGCATGGAAATGGACAAAGTTTTCCCGCGCATTTCATCCCTTCCCGGTTTAAAGCTCATCCTATGCGCGATTCTCCTTGCAGCTCAGCGACGCTCGCATAAACTCCTACGACGATACACTTGGCGCTCGTCCTGGCGCAGGCATTCCGGATAAATGACGAGCTCGAGCAAAACACAATACAGCAAAACGGCGAAAGCTGGAGATAAAGTTAACTCTGCCGACAATGTTGCTAGATTTCGGCAAATTTTTACCCTTTGGCACATTTCATCGGAGCCTTTAGTTGCCTAACTTCGGCGAACAAGAACAAGCTGCAAGTGGAAGAATGGTTCTTTTATTCGAGAAGATGAGACGAGGCAAGTGAGAAGAAGCGCGACAATTGTTTACTTCAAGTCTTACGTAGATATCTAGTTTTGTTAGTTTATCCGCATTTATAATATAGAAATGGTAGCTCTGTAAAATTAAAAATGTAAATAAAATCATGAAAAATCCACATATATTTTAACAAATACTGAGTAGTGGCTCACTTAAGCCTATCCATCTATTATTCAAGTTATGGGAATGTAGATTATATCAAAAGTAAATTTAAAAATTCATAATTGATTATTTGTTTTGTACAACTTTGCTTTATTGTCGTAAAATTGTAATGGATAAAAACATAAATTCCTGTTTTAATATTAAAAGACCAGAAATAATGAAACTGTATTATATTAAAAATAAGAAACAGGCTAAAGAGCCTTTCAGGAATACAAAGATTACATTGAGGAAATGAGACAAATCAATGGTGAACGAGGGGGTTGAAAATGTGCTTCTCAATAGCCAACGTTATCTTGGGTTGTATCTTTCTACATGTAGGATTGCATTCGTTCCACCCCCATTTTCACTATAGCCAAGACTTTTCAAGCTTTCTGTTGAAATTATGACGTTGATCCGGAGTCACGTTGACGTCGAATAGAAGCGTTTCCGGGTATTCCTTGGAATGAGTTTTGCGCCAACTTTCGATACCCGTCGCACTATAACGTACGTTATACCAAGCGTTGAAATATTTGTGAATACAACGCAAAATAATGCAATCTTGGAAACGAAGAAAGCAACAGCAATGTACATTTTAACGTAGCCGAGACATTTGCTTTACGACTCAAACTTACTCGAATGCGTTGCTTTTGTAATGGACTGTGTATTTTCGTCTAACAAACACGATATATTATTAGAAAAGATATATTACAAGATTAGTTTCTAATCCTGCGATGTTCAACATTAAATTAATACCATTTCTACAACACGTAAAGTGATAGGATTGTTAGACCCTGGTTTTAGACTAAAATATAACAGTAATAGTCGAGCCGTACACATAGTAAATGAGTGATATGTTGCCTATCGTACGATGTAATTAAGTTCAGATGTATTCAATGAATTTTTGAAGAATAAAGATTTATTTGTAATCGTATAAAACTTTATATTATTTTCATCATTTCAATATTTAGTAATTCATTAATTCATAATTTCTTTGAAATAATAAAAATTTATTATGAATTTATAAACAGTTCTTTAATTTTAATTAAACGTCATTTTTTATCTGTCTTCACACTTAATAGATATTCTCTTACGCAGGACTAGCTGAAGTACGAAAGGGATAGTCCTATCTTTCTCCAGAAGTTCTGAACATTCACTACCATTAGCCTTATCAGCTCTTCCTTGTTTAGTCTCGTTGACCTCAGGTCTTTCTACATAAGTAAGCAAATTCTTCGCCTGCAGGCATTATAATGTGTTTAGGGTTTTTAACATATTTCTGACATGAACAGGATTCTTTTTTCAATTCCTTTTCAATATTGCAAAAATACTCTTAAATTATTTCCGAATACCAACGTACTCGTCAATTAATTACGTTTGATGCTAATTTTGCAATATTAGTATCATTCAATTTAATTTACTTCCGTTTCATGTATATATGTGTATATATGTCTTTTATGAAACAATTTATTGATAACATATGTCTATGATGATTAATTGTTCACATCGTAAGATTATAGATACAATCATCCGTCAATAATGCATTTGTCTGGCTTTTATGATGGACATGATTTATTTATTTTCTTCGTTGGATTATATCCACCATTATTTGAGATATCATTTTTGTAAAAACAGCTTAGAATAAATAACAAAAAAAGTGTCGTAGGTATCATTCGTGGCAATTTAATGTAAAGTCGTTTTATCTATGTGTTATTATCTGATTGTACATTAACGTTTGTAGTGGTCGGCATCTTCTCATACAAAAGTATCAAACGTTATTATACGTAGTGAGTGTCAGACGAAACAACAATACGTCGGAATACGTCTCGTCATGCTTGCTGCCAGTGAGACTGTTGGTGCGTGACCGCCATAAGTTACCCAACGGGACCAGGTCGCGCGTCTGTCACTCGTCTGTCTCATTCGACGTTGCATTGTCTTCGTATATGACAATGCGGTGTGGTTTGAATCCGACTTTGAAAGACAGTTCCGGTTCGACGTGATTGACCATATTAATAACTAGTTCTATTCAATTTCGGTCACAAATTTTTTCACTTGTCAATTATGTCGAAAGTCAATTTTGGACAACGCAATCAATATTAAAGACATTAAAGTGTATACTTCTTTTTCAATGAAAATTAAACTCTTGTTTTATTCCAACAAATATGAATTTCATATTTTGGATAAAAATAACACCAATTACAATTTGTATTTGATAAGATAACATATATCCTTTTGATCAGAATGTCAGCAACATGATGACAATAAACGAGCATTTTAGTGCAATTGCTCAGAAATGTATCGATCGATTTTTGATTTGTATTCTTTTGAATAATAATATACCTATCAAGGAATGTTAAGTTTGCATCGAAATGACGACCATGACTCATGACAATTTCAAGCAGAATAAAAACAGAAAATCTTGACTAGATGGCCCTTGATGTCGCCGCGATTAGGTTCGCGCATGAAGATCATCACGCACGTTTAATCGTGAATACTTCATCTCACGATACATTCTCTGCAATTCATTTTCTTCAATTGCACTATCAGTCAACATCATTGTAACTTTTAAGTACATGTATATTTTCCTGGCATATAATTCTGTTCTTATCAGTTATGTGATGATTTGATAAATTACTGAAGCTATACAATTTTATATTTTAAATATCGTTTTGAAATATTCCATAAATGTATTTATCATATAAATAAATATATGAAGTATTTCGTAATTTCCAAAAATATATTTTTGCATGTTTCATGAATACACTAAGAAAAATAACGTAAAATAAATTACTGTTTAAACAGTAACTTGACCACAGAATTCCAATTAACACAAAGGTTCCTGTTAAAAACAGTAAAAATTTTCCTTTCATGCACAAAAATCCTTGGAAAAGTCAATAAAAATGTGTGTTAAGATTTTAAATTTTCCAGTTCTTAACAGAAATTTTTCAGTTAATGAGAATTCTGTAGTCCAGTTACTGTTTAAACAGTAATTTATTGTATGTTAGTTTGCTTCGTGTAGACTTAATAATACTAGCATATCTTGTATATTTTATGAATTAAACAAATTTTTAAGTTAATCTCAAATATTCGGTATTAATTCATCTTCTTGTCAAAGTCTATTTGTGTATGAGCAAAAAAATACTTGCAAAATAGTCCGATACACGTGCACAAACCTAAAAGTGCACAAAGATTGGTTTGACACGGCGATTATGCCGGTCGTCGAGCATGGGCCACGAAAAAAAAACCTCAGCGGCAGCGAACAAGCGGAAAAAATCGGTGACAGCGGCAGGGGTGGCTTTTTTCCAGGACAAACTAATAGACTGCCGCGTCCTCGCATGTCTCACTTCTTCTTTTGCTGTCTCACTTACTCTCGCACAAATAAAAGTTTGCCGTGACCCAGCAACACCTGTTGAACAGCGCAGGGCCCACGTTACCCCACCGAGTTAACTGACGAAAAAAATATATATATATAACTTTACTTCGCAAAAAATGCACGATTAACGTATGAAGTCTGTCTATCAAAGTCAGCGAGAACAGATTTACGCATGCGGAAGTGCCGAATGAAGGGACGAAAAGCAATTTGTCTGAACTGCATGGAATTATACTACACTTTTAATCGTATTTCGTTTTTTATGTTAAATTTAATTAAGTTTAAAAAACGAGATATACATTTTATTAATTACATTTTATTCTGTGTAATGATTTTTACTATATTAAACAAGAAATCAATAAAAATAAGTAAGATAATTTAATTATATAAAAAAATTTATTTAATTTTTACTGATTTGATTAAATCGAAATTAATAATGTTTATTGTTTAAGTAATGATAGCGTTTCAAATCGTGCCTTAAAAGTTACAATAAAACATTCTAAAAAAGTACTTTCAAAATATATTCAAAACTTTGACATAATTATATTGACAGAGACACTCATATAACGGACACCGTCAATATTGTAATCATAACATTATTTTTCATGCCTGTCATAGTTACATCACATGCTCGTGAATATGCAGATTACAGTGTACTAACATTTACAGGAGCACAAAGGGCCGAACCTTGCTGATTACTCATTCGTTTCGCGTGAATATCGGACGAGGAACGCGACGCTTTTTGATTGACGTGTGACAGGACGCGGGGCCCCGGTGACGGACGTGACCCATAACTTTGACGAATGGTCCTTCACCGGATGAAATCAGCTTGCCAGGAAGCGCGACACGATTATTTCAGATGGACATCGACATAGCTTCATATGTGCATATATCGTTATCTGTCAAATGATTTAACTCAGTTCGTATTCTTGTTCACAATACGTTTATAGATTGACGGGTAGCTTTTACTCGCGGTTTTTGACAAAACTATAAATTATCAATTCTGCACTGCAATATTTAGTGCAATATCTCTGGGTATTTCGTAACAGCGTATTGTGTGTTCGCTTTTTTACCCTCTTTCATTGTCTTTTTACATTCATTTCGGACACTTTATGACGACTAACTCACTTTTCAAATTCGTATTGTGGAATGGGATGTTGATTTATCGAAAACAAATTTGATGAAACTGAATCTGATGAAATAAAAAATGAATATTTCAAGACGGTTTATACAAAATATATTATTATAAATAAAACTTATTTGTTTGTTAGACTTTATTATTTCAGTATTTTGTAGTAATTATCAGATTTGAAGTAAGGAATAAACGAATGTTACAACAAGTTATATTAACAGTCAACAACGTTACATTAATTTAAGGGATAAAAAGAAATACAGCATTAAATTTCTATTATAAAGAATAGAAAGAAAAATGTACAGACATAAATATAAACACGTTTGGGAAAAATTATGACGAGAGAAATAGAGTGAATGAAACGGGCAGTGAATAACCGGGAGAACAAAATTAATTAAAGAGGCGCAGACTTGGAATTCGCACGTTGCCAGCACACTAAAATAACAAAAACAATAAATAAAGTATCCGTGTTAAAAGAAATGGTGGGATCGCACCGAATGAAATAAATAAACAACAGCCGTACGGTTTTGCGAAAAGTTTTGCCGAGGAGTTCGGGTGCAATGCCGACTGCACGAGCAAATATTTCCAGTTCGCGCGATCCGGAAGTTTCTTTCGGCGACTCGTATTTTTGTGAGCATGACTTCACTTAATTTCCTTCGCTCACTTAATCAACCATACGCATTGCCACATTTCGCGTATTTCCACCATTCAGCAGTGTCTAAGAGTCATCTACTTCCTGGATTTCGACGACGGCGAATCGCCAAGCGGATCGGACCAATCGAAATAAAAATTTACGAGACAGACGTTACGATGGATGGTTACAGCACTCACAGATTCTTTTAGGCCAATAGGTCATGCGCACTTTACAGATGAATGTTGCCAAAATTATATCCTGCGATTTATCATTAATTATTCCTTCGATATCATATTCTGTTAAGAATACTGTTTGAATAGATTACCTACGTTAATGGTAGTATTCTAGAAATCTAGAAGTTAAAACGCAAATTTTCAACTAAAAATTAAGAAAACTTG
Source organism: Gryon sp. ZL-2020 (assembly GCA_022817425.1). Lineage (NCBI taxonomy): Eukaryota > Metazoa > Arthropoda > Insecta > Hymenoptera > Scelionidae > Gryon > Gryon sp. ZL-2020. The sequence goes on along the minus strand of JABFPJ010000131.1, from coordinate 7,404 downwards.
TATCCTTATTTTGACATGTATGGATGAAAACTAATCAGATGTGGTAATGATGTGATATATATGTTAATGAATGAACCTTTAGTCTGCAATACTAAAACTACTATAAAACTTCACTTTCATTCTCTAGTTAACTGATTGAACGTTGAGGTTGAATTCGTATTGAAGAATGACTGAGCACAAGTCAAATCGACGATGAATGAAAGTTGATATTCAATAATCTAAATATTTACTGTAAGCGTTAATTCATGAATCTGCTCTGATCGAACATTCAAATAGTTAATTCAGTGCAGAGTTAATGTTTCAGTAAACCTGAATCAATATTGAATAAACCACATTGGCAGCAATGAATCATTGATGATTGAACTCGTGTAATCTAATATAATAATTATACCTATAAAATCCCTGTGTGATAAGAAATTCTGTTTCTGATGAATATCATTTAATAAAATTATTCCTTAGAGCTTGTAAAAATAATAATAAGCATACAAATATAAGCCATACGAATGTCCAATTAAATAATTTAAATTTCGGTCTGTGCAAAAGTTTTCTATCTCTCTCGGTAAAATGTACTTATTATTCGTCAGATAAAAAATAAATGTATCTATAATTTTAGTCTCGAAGCTTATCCAACCTAGATGAACTCACTTTTTACTGTAAAAATGAGTAGACGGAGGGAAAAACGAAACTAAAACATTAAAGAAATACAGCGAATTTTTTGTCTTCTCTCGTGTGTCTGTCCTTGTCTTGCGCGTCTTTCGTTGGCCTCAGCATCTCTGTGCAGCAGACCTCCAACCCTTATCCGGAGTATGTTTATTGCTCCGAACTATCTCTCGTTGGCTTGAGGGTTGGTACCGCCGCGTCACAGGGAATCATTTTCATAATTCGGCCGTTCGTATTCGCGACAGCCGCGCGTCCTGAATCGAACAACAGCGACGCTCCCTCTTCCGCTTAACGTCCGCTTCTGCGTCATCGTCTCCTGCCTGCCTTTGTCTTTCCCCTTACGCGCACACTTTTTACTCCTTAGTTTTTCTCGGTTTGCCACATTTTGGTTCAAGTTTGCCACCTCACATTATCGCTGATTCCATCTCGCTTTGCGCCTCCAGAAATACACGAAAAGTAATAGACATCAATTTGTGACTATTCTAATTTATTCTTATTGTCTGTTATTCTGAATTAAGCGCTTTGCATAAAATGAAATTTTACGTAAGGTTAACTTAAAAAATGCATACAAAAATTCCTTAGATTCACTACAAGTGTCAAATTAATATAAATAAGTTACGTTATGAATAATATTTTTTCAATTTTAATTTTCTGCTCAACAAACAAAGTATCTTATTTTAAGATATTAAGAAATTAATAAGTGTCTTTTTGTTACAAAAAACGTTGGTTTTATGAAAAAAATAATTGTGCATACTTTTTTGTGTAAACGTTTGTAAAAAATATATATACTTGTTTCACTAAATCAAGTTATTTCAAGAACATACGTTTAATTTTTTAGTTTGTCTAATATTGATTTTACTTTTAATTCAAGTGGTTTTTATACTTTCAGGCTTTTCTATGAGTCGAATGAAATCTCAGACACTTTAAACAACTTTTTTGTAAAAAATCTCATACAATTTTGCCATTCTCAAGTTTTCAAACACAAATTGAAAGAACCATTCTTCATTCTTATGTCCATACATTTTGAAAGGAAAATCGCAAGGAAAAAATCAACAGCATAGAATTAACAACATTATTAAATTGATAATTCAAACTCGATGACAAGAAAAGGAGCATGCAAAAGCATCAAATATAGGGTACTGTCTAGAATAGAAGAGGCGCGGAATGACGATGAAGGAAGAAGGACGACCCTACAATATATTTGCCCTAATGGCTTGTGAGGATATAAAGCACATCCCGCGCATATACTAACTCGTTATTATCGCCGCATAAATAATGCGATAATCCTATCGTGTCGATGGAAGAGTCGGCCAAGGAATGAAGGGTAGTTTCCGCATAGGCTATCCTTTTTGACTGAGCGGATTTCTCAGGACATCGTCATTTTGGCAATGAATTATGTCTGCTTGTAACAGTTCCGCTGGAATAAGATCTAAGAGTCGTCTGCTACGTCAATGCAAGTTTCAGAAGACAAAGAACTTTGAGAGATACATTTTTCATCGTCAAAAGTGATCCATAGCACCAAAGTGAATGCATAACATCTACGTATCATGTTCATTGTCTTCCTTCTTTCATTATTCCTGTATTTTGTAGAACTTTTCAACTTGAGCTGTAATGTGATATTACATTCAAAACATGGAAATTGATGAAAGATATTCATTCGATTCTAATTAATATTATCTTTTTACAAATATTCAAACTATGATGTTTTTGCAAGAAAATATAAAATAATTATATTCGAGTTTTAATCTAAGTTTGAAATAAAATAAGCAATTGTTAATTAAATATATTCATATGTTTTTTTAAAAATAAACAAACATTTTATAATATTTAGATTTAATATTGATAATATGAAATTTTATTTGATGATTTCATCAGTATATATTTTAACAAACACTGAATTGGAAAGAAGTGATAAAAATGATTTTCATAAGTGTATAATTATAATTAAAAATCATAAGTTGCAAATGTTATCGTAATGACAGATATTTGAAGTAATGTGCTGCTGTTTACCTTCAACCTGGATATTTTATTATCCACTTTAACTTCTATAAAAGATTTTGTACAAATAGTAAACGCGCACAACACTTCAAGCAAAGCTTATATTTCACGATATTTTTCTTCCCATTGGGTTGTCGGTTCGATTTCTCCATGACGCCATAAAAACGAATAAATAATGACCCGGTTGGACGCGTCGTTCTCCTTGATACCTTGTGCATTGTGCCGAGTTGAATTTATACAAATTAATTAAACATCTTCGGTAACTGGATGAAATAAAAAAGTAGCCTGTTCTTATAATTGTTTGTGTTCACAAGGTGTCCTCGACTGACAATTGGGAAAGTATCTGTTGTAAGTCGAATATTGCACGTTATTACTTTATTTTATTGATTTTTCAATTAAATTTGGATATTTGTTTTATATATTCATACATTCCATACACTATAATAATAATAATATGATCATAAGTGTAATATAAATCAAATTTGTTGGTTACAAGATTTAATTAATTACTAGATAAATCCATTTAATGTTTAAAAAAAATGTATATTCTGGACGTTTGATTCTGATTGACTTTGCCATTGGGGGTTACTGTGAAACGAAGGTTCTAGCGCATCCAAAGTCTTCTGGATGGTCGGGACGACGGGAGGAAATTTCAGATCGAGAGACAGTCGAGGCTAAACAGCCATCTAAATGCATCCGAGGTGGCGCCCGCTGCTATTACGCTTGATGGACGCTTATTGACGCGCACGCCCCTGCCAGAAGAGAGCTTCCACCGATTCTCGAGTTCTGCAAACCTTTCCCTGCCCCGCGCTTGCATCCCGCGCAAACCGACCGAGAAACACTATACCCTCGCGCTATTACGTTCGCAAACTGCTTCGAAATAATTGCGAGCACGGAAGCGGCGAATTCTGTATCCTTGATAAACAATCTTCCGAGACTTTTATTGGAATTACACTCGCTCACGAGCAAAGTATATCGAATCGACGAAAACGTTGTTTGAAAGAAAAATATTTAGATTTATTGTAAATGATTCGTGCAATGAAATACAGATTGTTGTTTTAACAACTCGCATATATTGTTGTAATCAAAATTTGCATTGTAAAGAAAGTAAAATGTTCAGATCAAATGAATTTCAATTAATACTTTATTTTAATTGATTTCAAATTTTAACTTATAAGAAATTGAGTATTAAGTTTATCATGTGTTAATATTATCTTACTATATGTTTTCTAATGTAAAATTTGTTAAGTGACTTAGTTAAATTGATCAAAAATGTCACGTTCAGCTTAAACAATAGTGCACTAATCAAATTAATTTTTCTGAAAAGAAGTTAAATACTCCTTTGTTTGAATGTCTTTTCTCTTGTGCCTAATCTCAAAATTTCGTTATCCCATTCAGTGACCCTAATGACGTATAATTGCAGTTTGCCGTTTCTCTTGAAAAAAGATTCGTCGACAAGGGTGTTGACGGGAAAATACAATTATAAATCAGTCTGAAAAAGGACGAAGAACTCGACAAAAGGGAGATATCGGCGAGGAGAATGCGACGCAGAGAGATTGGGGAAGAGTGGAATGAAGACTCTTCTTCGTGGCGAGAGAAGTTCCGAGATAAGGCGTAGGCTAATGAATGCCGACGTGCCGTCTCGATTCTGCCGGGTACAGGCGAGAGATACGTTCAATTCTGGCGTCCTTGTCTTACGTCTCTACTCATCCAATTTGCGCGCGTATATGTATTTTCTTGTTCTTCAACTCTTGATATGAATGCACTCGAGATGGCGCTACTACACAGACGAAAACAGCGACAAGAAATCGAGGGATACAGAAAAAAAAAGAAAAGAGGATGAAGACGAGGATGAAGAAGGGAAGGGCATGACAAAATAAATGTAGGCCATAATGTATTTCGTTGACGGTGGCCGCCCTGCTCAACGCCGTCGCCAACACTAAACAACCTGATGCGCCACGATATTCTTACCACCGGCTTGTCACTGAGATGAAACCGCTACCTAATATTCAATCATTTATTTTCCTTTCTCGACATTCTTCACAACTTGTGACTCTTAAGACTACCATCTTAATATTTTTTTGAACATTTGTAATCTCATCGTGTGCATAACAAATTCCGCAGAAGTGATAGTCGTTCGGCCATAAATTCAAGATTTACCGGACTTTATTTTACATTTTCTAATGCGAGGCCGGAGTAACGTTAATATACACCTTAAATTGTACCACATAATGGGTCGTTCGAGTACTTTATTGACTGCGTTCTGAGCCTTAGAATTTCAGTTGGCATTGTTCAGATTTGAGATGTTGATGGTACTCGGAGAATCGAAATAGAATGAGAGAATTGGTTAAGTAATTTCAGAAAAGAACACTGTATTTTACTTTGAACATTAATTCACACATATATGATAATAAATGAATAAACCACACGACATTCAATTAAACTTAAAATCCATAAATGAATATAGTTTAGTGAATAAACTGAAAAGTCATGGTTAATTTTTCTCATAATTTAATTAATTGTTAGATTGAATTAAAAAAATAAACTGCACTATAAAAAAGGACTTTTAATAGCATACGTTTTGTTGATATATACATATTCACTGTAAATCGGACACTTCTCCACTTGTAATCAGTTAAAACCGCACAAGATGTCGTGTGGTCAGCTCGAGCAGTAATTAAAAAAAGACGGATACATTAATGAAAACGTGCGAATTTTTTTCCCCCGTGTATTCACGAAAATTGCGTCATAATTTCAAATGAAAGTTTTGTCCAAATAAATCAAGTCTGGCGCGTGGTTATTGAATGCAAAGTCCAAAACGCGGCACTTGGTACATATGAGATGTTATATAATACTGGACACATCGTTGTTAAAATGCAATCTCACTCAAGGTTTCATTTACATTCGGCTACAAGCGAGGCGAAATTTTCATTTTACGTCCAACGATATCGGATACTTGAAATACAGGCGTGTGTAGTAGAGCGCGTAGAAACGAAATATTAGACAAGGGAACCGGGAAGGTATTGCATGGCTAGCAAGGCAGCCGGGTACAACAAAGTTGCGGCTGCCGCGATGATTTAGTCGCGTCCTTAATGGAGCTATAAATACTAGCTTTTCGATAACGGAGGATGAGGATACAACGAGAAGGTCTGTCCAACACGATACTTGGACTATAAGAGAACCCTCGTTCCCTGCGACCGATCATCGTGTATCAAAGTATCTCAATGCACAATCTGATCGTCTGATAATGAGGATTGCCGTAATTAGTAACTTCGAAAACTGACAATAATGACTTTTGTGGCGCACCGAGCACCGAAACGACAGAAGAAGATAACTAATGGATCGAGTCATTATGCACTTTGCGGAGGGTTGCGGCAAAATTCGCCAACAATTTTGGATACTAAGTGCCAATGACAGATAATCACGCAATTTCATTATAAAGAAAAGCAGAATTAATTTTCGAATTTACCGCAATCAATCGCTGTATATTACAACATAATGAAAAGTTTTCAGATACAAAAAAATAATAATGAAAAGATTATTAGATACATATAGAATATTGTTGCAGAACAATTGAAATGATTTAATTTCGGTATAATCATTATATGTAAGTTAAGAAAAATGTGATTATTGGAAATAAATGTAAAAAGAATGAGAAACGACTACATGTGCATTTACCATCAATAAAGTAGAAATCTGAAAGAGGAAGAACAGAAAGAAATAACCCTCTTGCAACGTAGCAAACATTCGTACTTATCTCGACGCCCGTAAATATTGTTCATAGAATATTACGGTGCCATAGATCTCCCCTCTTTCTCTCGTGACGTTGACTTCGAGCCTTTATCGAATAAACGGCCTGCATAATCATCCCCATTTTCAACGGTATCGTCGGGCGTGCAATGCCAAAAAAATCACACTTCTCACAAATTTCTTCATCGAGCATCCCCTATTCTTTAATTTGTTCACTCATTATTTGTGTAAGATTCTATCAGACTTGTCACATATTTCATTATGAACTCAGCAATCATAATATGAAAATGTGATATTGATGATGAAATAATGAATCATGTTTCTACTAAAGTTCAAATATTTTTGTAGTCAATGCAGTCAATACAATTATACGTTTATCATAATTTATAAGTATAATTACTATACTTCAGACAGCCGACCAATACTCAAAATAAATCATTACGGGTTCGCCAAGCTTGGCATATGTAGAGTCTGTTTAAATTAATCTTTATAGGCAATTAATAGGCGAAGCGTTACATTCGTAAAAAGGACCCGTTTTAACCTGTATAGATCCTTTAAATGTCCTACAACACTAAGAAAAAAATATCAAAAATTACAAGACTGTGTAGCAAAGTCAGGACAAAAAAAGTACTATAAAAAATGACTAGACTTTTATGTAATTATTGCTGTGTTTTCAAGAAAATTCAAAAAAATGTTATTATTGAAAAAAACATTATTAATATTAAGAATTCTAGTAATTTTTTATATTAGTGCGCTGTTACCCAAATAGAAATTGTCGAATGGCTGAGCACTGGCACTTTACTAGTCACCATTGGGTGACCGTTGTAAATGGAGTACGAGCCAGCACTGGGATGAAACACCAATATACTCTGGCACTTCACAGATATCAACGGCTGGCAATTAGTACTGTGTCTGTACTGGTCCAGTACTGACTGCCAGTGGTTTTTTGCAATTAATTTTCATTAATAAAAAATAAATATATTCTATTTTTAGTTC